>SKCR01044146.1:0-77731 GCA_019454045.1 Zanthoxylum bungeanum
AACGGTAATAAAACGGTTAATTTTAGGGGCAGTTTAGGTATCACAAAAATATTCTAAAAATTTATAAATAGAGGTGATTTTTCATTATTTCAACACACCAATTTCTCAATTCTCAATCTCAATTCTCTCAATTATATTATTCTCAATTCTCTCATTTACAAATTAGAAATTACAATTTATCATTCTCAATTATCTAATGGCAAACTCATCTGAGAACACAAGGTCAAATGTGTCAACCCAAGAGAGCGACCCTATTATCGGTTCACGGAGAAGAGAAGTTAAGTCTCGTTCCTCGGATGTTTTCAAAATTCATTTTCATTTAAACGTTGCCGATGAAGGTTAAGAGCAGTATGTAACCATTGTGGGGTCTCTTATAAATTTTCTGGTGGATACGACAATATGAACAAGCACCTGGAAAGACATCATGCGGTTGAGCTTGGACTTGATACGGGCAAACTCAAATGGTCAGGTACACATCATCTAGTAGAGGTACGAGTGCTTTAGATTTATTTAATATTCTGATGCTAAAAATAAGAATTTGCTAAATTAACTTGTATGGAACATCTTTCTTTAAGTTTTGGTGAAAAAATTACGTTTAAAATGGCTTTAAATCCTGCTGCATGTAGAATGACTAGAAATACATAAAACGTCAAATTTTAAATTATACAAAGATGGTAAAATTATTTTAAATGAAACATTTAGAGATATTAAAGGACGTCTATCTATTTGTTCTGATATTTGGAGTGATCATTGGCGAACACACTCATATATGGGTGTGACTTGGCATTGGATTGATGCATCATGGAACATGTAAAAATGACTTATTGCATTTAGAGTTTTTGATGAACAACATACTGCACAAAATATTTATAGAATGATTAAAGTAATTTTTGATGAATATGGTTTATTAGGTAAAATTTTAACTGTTGGATTTGATAATGCATCTGCAAATACTGCATCAATCAAAGATTTAATACAAATATGCGAACCAAATTTAGAGGGTGGTTTTTTCATGTTCGTTGCACATGTCATGTCCTTAATTTATGTGTTCAAGATGGTTTGAAAAAATTAGCACCTTTCATTGAGCTTATTAAAACTGCACTTAATTGTATTTGGTCTTATTCTCAAGTTAGGAGAGAATGGGCCAAGTTCTGTAAAATTAATGGTATTAAACCGATAAAATTTCCACGAGATGTTCCAACACGTTGGAATTCAACTTATTTTCTTTTATGTCAAGCTTTGAATACAAAGATGCATTATGTAGTTTTTTTTCCTCAAAATATTCAACAAATCACACTTTTTCCGAGTCAATGGGAAGTTTGTGAATTTTTTTTAGAGATTTTAAAAGTGTTTAATGATGTTATACTAATTTTTAGCAGAGTTTATTATCCTACGGCACATTTATTTATTCTTGAAAGTTTGAATATTGTTGGAACTCTCGATGAGCATGTTGATAGTAGTGATCCTAATGATATTATTTTGTTAGAAGCTATTACTGTTATGAAACGAAAATGGTTGAATTATTTTAGAGATATTCCTTTACTTATCTTATTGCTGCTGTTTTTTATCCTAGATTTACTATGGATATTTAGGAATAACCAATGAAGTTGATATTACAAGAATAATAGTTAAAATAAAAAACGACTTAATAGAGTTATTCAATGAGTGTGTCATAAGATATAACTTGCAATCATTAGGACAATCTAGTAGTAGCGAAACGACCGTAGTGGAATCTAGACTTAGCGCAGGTGATCGTTGGTTATTAAACCGAAATAAAAAACATAGGGATAACACGACTAATAACCCATAATTAGATAATTATTTATCTACAAATTTTGAGTTTTCAACTTAATGTTTAGTTAGTAAAAATTTTCAAATCCTTGAATGGTGGAACCGACATCAAAATGTATATCATGTATTATCAATTATTGCTAAAGAGATATTGGCAGCACCTGTTTCCACCGTTGCGGTTAAGCAAGCCTTTAGCATCAGAGGCAATATATTGGAAGTCAGACGGTCGTCATTACATCCAAGCACTCTAGAAGAAACAACATGTGTGGATGATTGGACCCGAGCTGATCTTAGGCAACAACAAGATGCCCCTGATGAATTTGAAGACTTGTTCGATAATGCATCTACAAGTGCAAGCGGAGCTGAAGGATCAACAGCCACATATAATGATTGAAAAATAAATAATTGTAAAATTACAATGCGGGAAATATCTTTCAAATGTAATGGAACTACGTGAGTTTTGATTCCTCTCTCACCTCTGGAGGATACGTAGGCAACTTAAGTTTTTAAAAATTTAAGCTCAAGCTCTTTAATTTAAATTTTTTTTTAGATAAGAATTTTATTTGTAATTTAATGTAATTATTATGTAATATAGTTTATTATATAAATTCAAATTCATAATTTAATATTATATTATTTTATTCATCTCAATTTTTTTATTTAAAAAAAAAAAAATCATATGGAACCGGAACCGGAACCGAACGGTTCGGTTCCGGTTCCGGTTCCGGTTCTACACAAGGTGGAACCGGAACCGTTCGGTTCGGAACCGAACCGAACCACCGACCACTTATATGCTAAAGGCTTGTCAATGAAAAGTTTTAGTGTCGAAGAAGCTTGGTGATGTTAATATTCAACTCTGCATTGCTGACTGTCGTCACTGAAATCGATATTTGACGACACAGAAAGAGGACAATTACGCGTCAACAAACAAGGCGACACTAAAGATCGTGGACTTTTAACGTTGCCACATTGGCGTCGCTAAATGTGGAAAACTATTAGCGTTGTCATTTATATTGTCGACGCTAAATGCAGATATTTAGCGTCGCCAATTTAAAATTATTAAAAAAAATATTATTAAAATATATATGTAATTACTGATAATTACATATATTTTACTAATATTTTATTTTTTTTTAAATTTAAAAACTTGAAAATTTAAATTTAAATTTTTATTATAGATAAAATATATATTTTATTACATAAAATTATTTTATTTCATTAATAAAAAATCATACAATACGACGGTCGGGGTCAGTGTTGCGTCTGTCGGGCTGAGGAATTGTGGAAGTCGAACCTGCAACACCAGCCTGAGTGAGCGATCACTCCACAAGCTATTGTAAGTTCGCAATTTCTCGATCGTACTCCTGCTTCTGCTTTATTATCTCGGCATTCTACTCCTCTTCATCTCAGCATTCTGCATCTCCAGTCGTTCTTGAGTCGGTTTTAACTACTCCATCAAAATAGTGACCTTCTCTGAGGAGTCGGACGATCGAGAAATAACTGATGCTTCCTTCCGACAAGTTCGAAGCCTGATGTTGTAAGAGGTGGTGTTTTGAAATACCTTATGCAAAAGCTACTCATCAGCCAAATATTGTAAGCCATGTTTGAGGTTTTGGCAACATCACCCAACCTTCTCGTCCAATTCAACTCTTTAGGTCGAAGTCTGCGATGGGTATCTTTATTATTAAGATGCTTCCCGGACGTGGTATTTGCAAATATTTGATGTTGGCTAAGTATGAAAATTCAGATAAACTGTTGGACATGCTTCTAGGTTTTGGATGACCGTTAAATAATTTACTTCCTCTCTAAGGATGATTAGGATCTAAAAATCTTCTACGACTTGTATATCTAATCTTTTCTGCAAACTTTGTGAAGATGTATCACCCGCACACATTGGACAACCCATATAACCCTTAGTACTTGTAGACATTGTATTTTTACGCATAATCCAATGATGAGTCTCTTATAATGGCACTACATGAAGGTTTGGAAAGTAACATGGATAAATGCCAGAAGGGAATGAAACTCCAAAAATTTCCAAAAAATAGCAAAGTCTAGGCTGGACATCACCTATGTCCGGCCAACCTTTTCTCATCTATAATGTCCGACATGACATATATTGGAAATACTAAATCCAATCAGACATAAAATAAGCTGTCAGTGAGTGTGTAAATTTTCAATTACTGAAATCACGGGATCTGATTAATGTCCGATCTACTTTTGTTCTGAAATAAAATATTCGGTCGGACATAGATCAAGCTGTCAGTGAGTGTGAAAATTCAATTACTAAATTCATGGGAACTGATCAATGTCTGGCCGGATATATATCTCAAAATAAATATCCGGCTGGACATAGATTGAGCTGTAGCTGATAATATAGATTGACAATCATTGGAATCAAAGAGGTGATTTGATCTATCTTTCCATTTTCAATCCAGTTTGAACACTATAATTAAATGCCCAAATTCTTCACAAATGAGAGGTTAGAAAATTCTTAGCTTGACCTTGGTAGAAAAATTATAGTCCTGAAGTCTTAGAGAGAGCTTTGAAAGAGGGAAACAATGAGAAAAACCCCACGAGTTCCTTGGAGTTTTCCTTTTCCGGGGAGTAATCCAACAATTATCCATCTTTCATCTATGGTATGGCCCAAAGGCTCCCTACTTTCTATTTCCATTTTATTCTGTATTTTTAGGTTTCTGGTCTGACACATCATCTCTAGCCGGACTTGATATATGTCTGGCCGGATATGCACTGTTTGTCATAAATGTCAGCAAAGCATAAAAACATCTGGCCAGGCATCTCCGAAGTCAGACCAGGAGAATATGCACCTATTATTCTATTATTTATATAACCATTACTGTTTTCATTATTTTATTACTGTTATCCCTGTTTTACACTTTGGTCATACAATACTCCTTTCAAATAGAGAACCATAAGCTAGAAATTTCATTAATAGTCTATAGTAATGCCGCATGCATTTGAAAATACTGCTCAATAATTGCATCATAGGTAGTTACCCTAATATTCCACAATGTAACTCTTCAATCAACAGCCTCAAATAAATATAAATATCTTTATCGATGGAACATGGACCCGATATAAATAAGGACAAGAACATGAAATGGTCTTTCATAAACTTCCATGGTGGTAAATTTTAAGGTACAATTATCACAGACCACATACTGTACGAGTTATACATGTTTCCAAAATGATTAAAACCATCAGATGCGAACCCAAATTGACATTACAATGTTCCTCGGTGAAACTCAAGTACATCTCATCAAAGTCTTTCCATTTAGTTGTATCAGTAGGGTGTTTAAGAACACCTTCATCACTAGCTCTCTTATCATGATGCCATCTCATATTAGATGCGGTGTGACGTGACATAAATAATATTTTTAGTCTAGGTGTCAATGGAAAAAATATTACAACACCTTTTGAGACACTTTCTTCCCAGTGCCAAAGATCTTATAAAGATATTTTCCATAGATTGGATAATTCTCATGAAATTTATACTCTGCTCGAAATAATTTACAATCATTCTTATAGACGTGTATCGATTTATACCCTAATTCTAAATCACGTAATATCTTCTTCACCTCGTAATATGATTCTGACAACTGTGTCATTGTCACCAGCATCATAGACAAAGCGGTAAACTCTGCTTCACTCCTACAAAAGGTGACGCCACTAGGGATAGAGAATCAGCCCCGAAAAAATACTTTGTAGTATTCATGGCGAGATTGAGGTTAACCATGTCTTCATTTTATTGCATACTATTTCCAACCCTGATGGCGTTACAGACTGTGAAATCACTTTCACTCAAGGCAGTGAATCGTTATGTGATGATAACCATCACTTGTTGGTGTTGGAGTTAGTGCTTGAAGCGTCAATCTGAATAATGTATTGAACATTATTGTAGGAGCGAAGCAGGGTTTACCGCTATGCCTATGATGCTCGGTGACCACGACATTGTTGGGCTCACAGCCCGTATAGAGTACGAAGTAGCCCGCGGGGGACTAAATCGGAGAATAAAGGAGTCGCCACCCAGTGTGAACTGGGAAAAGATTTAAGGCCGCACTTACCCCTCGCAAGGGAATACCTCAAATCGTTGAGTTTGGAATGGTCCCTTACTTATGCCAGTATAATGGACGGGTTCACAAAATGGTATAGCCAAGTCTTAATGCAATTCATATATAAAAGCGAATAAAAATGCAATAACATACCCAAGCAAATAATAATCATAATAACACGATTCCAAAAGCATATTAAATTAAGAAGTACGAGATGCAATAACAAAAAATCACAATAAATAATCAAAAGCAGGAAAAACGTCAATAAATAAATAGCAAAAAAAAATGGGTTAATCACGCATATATGAATATTTCCCGAGTGGTATGTTGAGTTGTATCCCAAGTACAGACCGCACTACCGTCCATTCGGATTCGGCTACGGAATTCACGTATGGGTTTCCATCCGATATACCGCAAGGGATAATAACATGCATAATCATCAATGCAATGTAAACGGACATAAAAAAACATAACCATGCATATACGGATAATCACCAACATGAATAAATAAAATAAAAGGTAAAATAATAAAAGAACAATGAAAAGATAAATAACAAAATAAATGCTAAATAATAAAATAACGATGAAAGTGAATAAATAAATAAATAAAGGGATATCACTAAATAGATAAAAAAAATAAAAAAATGCCGAAGAAATAAAAGAATATGACCAGAAATTTGGTCATCTTTGATGTAGGACTTCGCATACCCGGCTGGACGTATTTTACTTCCAGCCAGGCACGCAGGGTCCGGAACTATAAAATAAATATGGTAAATGGTGCCCTCAGGTATTACCTTCAAGTTGTTTTCTCCGAAGTGCGTTAGGCTGTCGCCGAAGGATTGCTGGTTTGCTGTTTCTGCTTGCTGTTTCTCTATTTCTGCTTGCTGTTTCTCTATTTCTGCTTGCTGTTTTGCTGTTTCTGGTTGCTTTTTTTGCTGTTTCGCTCTTTGCTATTTTTACTGTTTTCTGGTTGCTATTTTTGCTATTTCCTTGGTTGTTATTTTTGCTGTTTCGCTGGTGGTTATTTTTTGTTGTTTTTTTGTTGATGTTTTGGTTGTTTTTTTTGGGATTTTTTTGGCTGCTATTTTTCTATTTTTGGTCGTTGTTTTGGTGATTTTTTGGCTGCTGTTTTTGCTATTTTTGGCTACTGTTTTGGTGTTTGCCTTCTGTTTTTTGGTCATTTTTTAGTTGCTGTTTTGGTTGTTTTTGGGCTGCTGTTTTCAAGGTTATTTTGGTCACTGTTTTGGTGTCTTTGGGGCTGCTTTTGGCTGGTTGTTTGGACGCTGTTTTGGCATTTTTTTGGGGCTGTTTTTGACTCGGTTTTGTTGTTGTTTGTTCGATGGTGAGCTACTGTTGTTGGCTCAGTTTTATGCTGTTTTTTTATGGTTTCGGTTTTTGCTATTTGTTATGGTCGTTTCGGTGGTGGCTCTAGGGTTTGTTGTTTGTTGTTCACGCCCAAAGAAGAAGAAGAAGATGTTTTTTTTTATTTTGTGTTTGCCGTGTAAAAGCCTCCCTCTCGTGATGATTTGGTCCCTAATTTATAATGATTTGAATGGATCTCCAAATAGGGAAACAAATCATATTGATTTGGGGGATATTTTTTTAAATTATTTTGGGAACACAATCTCATAAATTTGGTGATGAGAATATCCCAAATCTTTTTAAATTATATGGGATCCTAAAATCTTATTAAATTGGAAAGTGTTGTTGGGGGAATTTTGGCATGTGAATGCATGGGATTTCACATCTTGTTAAATTGGAAGGTGTTGATGAGGGAATTTGCACATGTGAATTGCATGGGATTTTGGGCATGTGGGGGCTTTGGGCGTGTACATGGGTTCATGGGTCTTGGGCGTGTATGGTAGTTTGCATGGGCTTTGGGCGTGTGGATGGATTGCATGGGGTCTTGGACCAATTACATGGTGGGTCATGGGCTAAGGTTTGAAGCAGAAACTGACTGAGCGAATCCGAGGCTGGCTAGTGAGTCCGAATCCGATGAGGTGCTAATTTTGGAGGTTTTCCTCCCTTCCGACATTCGTTTTTCGCAACTTCCGAAATGTTTCAGGTAATGCCTCTATACAAGGCTCATCATCGGGCTCATGTAAAAATGTAGTGTCTACAGTCACCCCCACTTTGATGGGGCTTGTTCAGTGTGTGACAGTGACAACCCTATCAAATTCATCCATATATTTTTACTTACTTGGTTCGTCGGCCGTTGCCGGACTTTCCTGTTGTTTTGCTACTTTTGCAAGATGCTTTGATCGCTGGGATTCATTCCCGAACGGAGTTGGGTTGATGGCGAGGTGCTCCGACCCCTGGGCTTCATTCCCGAACCATGCTGGGTGTGAGATGCTTTGATCTCTGGGATTTCATTCCCGAACTAATGGTGAGGTGCTTTGACCCCTGGGCTTCATTCCCGAACTGATGAGTCAATTAAGGTGATAGGGAAATATTAATTTATCTAATTAATCATGCTTATCATTCCAATTCATGTCCAACACAAATTGAAGCAAAATCAAGTCTCCAACAACAAGCTTCTCACGGCAATGACAAGAATTAACATCCAATTTGATTCCAATCCAATTAAATTAACATTCAACATATATTTCATGCCATTAACATATCCAATTTTCTTTTTACTTATCTTTCACTATTAGTTTTAAGGTTAGATACCATTACTTGTATCTAATTTTCTTTTTACTTTTTGTTTTTATTTTCTTGTGTTTACAATAGTCACAAGTGCAGTTGAGAAGAGAATAATATTTTTATTCTAAATTTTTATCAGAATTCACATATTTTTGCAGCAATAGAATAAATTTTCTGATTTTTCTGATTTTTTTCTTGTTTTTTGATTTTTTTTATTTATATACAATATCTTTCATCTATGTAGCGAGCTTTGGGTCAGTGACTCCCAAACCAGTTGGCTTTAGGGCACTAAGTGTTAAGACACCCCTACAGACTTAATTACTCAGACTTCAGATATATATATTATTTTTTTTTGGCAACATCTTCGATCCCTGTAACGAGCTTTGGGCCAGTGACTCCCAAACCAGTTGGCTTTAGGGCACTAGGTGTTAAGACACCCTTACAGACTTAATAACTCAGATCTCAGAATTTTTTTTTATCCCATTGCTTTTCATAGATGCTTCCTCCAATTAAACTAGAGCATTGAATATTACAAGCTTTTCAATTACAGCTCATGTCCGTATTGTTGGGTTTTCTAGGTCAAACCAAGATCATATTAAGAGATGAAACATGCGAATACATCAAAATAAAGTAGCGGAATTACTCACTTTGATCGGCTTTTGGATGCGATGAACACAAAAAATTCTTCCTTGAAGTTTCGGCCAAGCCCTCCATTTGTGCTCCTTGTGTTGTCTTCAAGCTCCAATCTTTGATTTGAGATTCCAAGCTCATGAATGGGTTTCCCTATCACCTTTGTAAGACTCATTTAGTGTGCTAGCACCTTGGAAATTTTGCCACAAAATTTCCCTTTGGTTTCTTCTTGTTCTCGGCCAAGCCAAGAAATTAGAGAGAAAATGGCAAGAATGCCGTGAGTTAGGGAGAGAGGGAGAGAAGAAGATGAGTTGTGTATTATGTATTTTTGATTTCCAAAATAAAATACAAAAAATCAATTACCAAATCCAAAAAGGTACAAGGCATTAAAGCCTTCCAACAACTAACATCACTCGCAAAAGTAATATCCATCACATCACACAAAATTGATGTGACTTCCATCACAAGAATGACTAATGATGTGACGCGTGATGTGACTTGTGGGCCCCACTTGATTCAAAATGCGAGTGGGCCCGCAAACACTCGGGTTCGATAATTCCGAATTAACGAATTTTCCGTTGCGACGTAATTAAATCAAATTTAATTAAATAATTATGCCTAGCAAAATTACTATTCACATCGCTAGCGAATTAATTCTAAATTAACTCGTTTGCCCGAATTAAAATCTAATTTTAATTCCGCGTCGAAATCTAATTTCGTTTAATATATCGAATATATTATTTTATCGATAATTCCAAATTAATAGTTCTCTCTCTTTAAATAATATTTTATCCCAGATAAAATATCTCCGCAATTAATCCTAGATTAATTTTCTCTCTCTTATAATTAATCCTAGATTAATCATATTCGAGTCATACGTCATCGGTGAATGTTTGGGAAGCGAGCCATGAGATCTCGGGATTTGTTAGCAGTAAATCCGGTCGTCGGACTATCCGAACACGTACGTACCTAGTACTACATTTTTACCGATTTACAAGACATGGTTGGCTTCTAACAAAGCACCGTTCCTACCCAATTCTCCAGAAATATTCTTAAAGGAATATATAATCTATATCAGGCGTAGTATACGTAGTATTGCGTATTGCTATCCAGTATCGGATGTCACATGCAAGGCCTGGGGTTGGAATTGTGTATGCCCCGTACGAAGCACATATCGGATCTCTGGTAACTAGTCTCTATAATCGGATAACTATGACCTAGTCATATTATCCCAATAGCTGCAGCATATAAGAGCACCAGTTCCGTATCCTACGTGACCATCATCTCCATATGACTGAAGTTATACTTTCCATCTTGACATCACACCCAATACACTACGATTCTCAATATACCCAGAAGAGGCGTACACAGAACCTGTTAAAGCCTTGGACGACCAAAACCAAAGTATATTGATTGTCATAAGTATTAGCGATGCAAGTCTCAGATTAAGACCAAATACATCTACCATGATTCGGACTTCCATAGACACATAGTCATACTACCAATGGAATTCCGAGGGGTCTATCCAGAGCGAAGCTGTTTCCGTACCATCGGTAAACACAACCTCCTATTACACTTGCATAAGTATCCAATACTTAAATATATGAGAACTATGCCGTTATGCTCCCATAACACGCACAAGTGCAATACTAGTCTATTCCACATTATCGATGTCCAATCTCGATAATACTACGACTAGGGATATTTTAATGATTAAACCTTAGTGGATTAATACTGTTTCATATCTTATTAATCTGGAACTAATCATATGGACTTTTATCATTTATATATCTCTGTAATCCAATTACAAATGATAAAAGAGCAATTTCCTTTGTCACATAGTTAATTTGTACAACAACACCATGTTGTGTACAAATAGTGATGCTATGGGTCATAATTGTCCAACAATATCCCACTTTACCTATAGCCAATCACTCAAGTGTCCTACACCTGAACTATGTACGGTTCGCTCAAACTTCTGCTGAGAAATTGCTTTCGTCAGCGGATTTGCAAAGTTATCATCTGATGCGATTTATTCGATCATCACATCGCCATGATGTATGATCCGAAGGAATCAGATGAATAGTTGAAGTGCATACTTGGATCGTTGATGAGACCATTAATTCTTTAGCCTGTGTTGTAGCCTAGTTCAGCTGCTAACAGAACTATTCCTAATCTAATTAGGATTATATAGATCCAAAGTGCTTCTATTGCTGCCTCAGCTGCAGCAATATTCCGCTTTTGTTGTTTATTCGGCAACAATATCTTGCTTGGAAGTTTTCCAGCTCATTGTTCCGTTATTCAAACTATATAGTACCTTTATTACGACTTATAGTCATTTTTATCGGTTAGGAAACTTGCAACAGTGAACCCAATCACTTCAAGTTCTCCTTCTCCATAGTCTAAGAAAGCATCATTAGTTCATCTAAGATACTAAAGGATGTTGTTAACATCAACCCAGTGACTATCACATGGATTGGCCTGATTGTGACTCCATATGCTCAAAACATATGAGACACTAGGTCGCGTACATATATTTCAATGTACGAGTTCTCGGAGAGTGCCAACAATTTTTAGATCTATCTTAGTAGATCCTTATTCCTAGAATAAAGGTTGTTTCTCCCAAGAATTCTACGGATAATTTTTATGAAAGCCAAGCTTTCACCGATTGTATTATGGGAATGTCATTTCCAAGAAATGATATATCATCATTATGTAGGAAAATCACTGTCAGTGCGCTCCCACTAACCTCCTTATATACACAAGAATCATATTCGTTTTGAATTAAATCATATACCATTATGATTACATCAAAAAGATAGTTCCAAGAACGCAATGCTTGCTTCAATCCATACATGGATCGATTTAACTTGCAAACCTTGTTTGCTTGTTTTGGTACGACAAAACCGTCAGGATGTTTATAAACATCCTCCAAAAGGTTTCCATTTAAGGAAAGCGATTTTGACGTTCAGCTGCCATATTTCATAAGTGAAACATGCAGCATTAGCAAGCATTATCCAAATGGATTTAACCATGGCAACGAGTAAAAGGTTTCGTCGTAATCAACATAATGTTACCTTTTCGCTACAAGCCTAGCTTTGTACGTTGGTATGTTGCCATCCATGTATGTCTTCCTTGAAGACTTATACAGCACCAATAGGCACAATGCCTTCCGGTACATCAACTAGTGTCCAAACTTGGTTGGTATACATGGAATCCATTTCGGACTTTATGGCACTTTGCCATAATAGGGAGTCGATACCTTGTATCACTTCCTCATACGTAGTCGGTTTGTCTTCCTCAATAAGATTGACATCTACTTGAGGTGAGATCAGAAACCCATACCTCCCAGGTTGTTTTCTGACTCTCTCCGACTTACGCGGTTCTTGTGTTTTTGAAGATTTTGGTACAGTTTCATCCCTGATGAACTTTTTGTGTTCCATTAAGGAATTGGTACCTGGAACAGTATTACTCCGATTTTCATCGAGTTTTACTTTCCTCCCACTTACCATTGCATATAGGTATTCCACTTAGGAAAACCGCATGGCTAGCAACAATTAAATTGTTCTCTTGTGAGTTGTATAAGTACTATACTTTGGTTACCCTAGGATAACCTACAAATTAGGCACTTATCCAATTTGGGTTCTAGTTTGGTATCTTCCAAACATATGCCCAACATTCCCAAATCTCCAGGAATGAGAAAAACCGGTTTCTTTCCTGTTAATATCTAATATGAAATCTGTCTAACAGATTTTTCATGGAACCTTATTCAAAATTAGTGTTGCACTGTTTAATGCGTATCCCTAGAAGGAAATGGTAGCTCAGAGCGACTCATGATTAACCTTACTATGTCCAACAAGGTTCGGTTTCTCAGTTCGGACACACCGTCAGGATTGAGGTGTTCCGGGAGGAGTCCACATTGAAAGAATACTATACTCTTTCAAGTAATTGAGAAACTTATTGCTTAAGTATTTTCCACCACGGTCTAACCGTGATGGTTTTATACTTTAGCCGATCTGTCTGTCTACTTCGTGTCGAAACTCTTTGAATTTACCAAAAGTTTCTGATTCGTGTTTCAAAAGAAACACTAACCATAACACGATGCCACATCTGTAAAGGTTATGAAGTATTCATATCCACCTCTAGCCTAGCTAGATATGGGCCCACTTACGTCACTATGAACAAGGGCTAACAGAACGATGGCACTTGCACTTTTACTAAGTAAAAGGTATTTTAGGCACTTTGCCCAATAAACTAGATTCATAGACATCATTTGAATAGAATCAAATTTGTCCTAGTACCCACTCTTCAAAAGTGTGGATATACGAATCTTGTTAAATGTGTCCCATACAACAACGCCACAAATAAGTCTCATCTGATTTATTCAGTTTGAGCTATTTGTTTGTCCTGTTATACGTTTGAGATTAATTTATATTCAAAATATAAATATTGTTATTCACATCTAATGTGCTTATCTCAATATCATCTTTATAAAATAAAACACTTTAGTGTTCTAGAATATAAAGGTATATCCGCAACGGATTAAACTCTGATATAGAGATAATGTCTCTAGTCAAACTAGGTATATGTTAACAGTTTCCTAATTTAAGTACACACCCGAAGGGTAGTTCCTAAACTTAGGTTTCTACGGTTAAAACAGCGACTCTCGTCCCATTTCCAACTCGTAGGTAAATCTCAACTGAAGTCAGTATCCTGCTAATCAGCAGATTCCGCACATCAGTACATATCTTATGTACCACATCTAGTATCAAAAATCCAATTTTGAAACTAATAGCTAACATGTTTATGACAAACATACTTAAAGCCGGAGCCTTGCCCCGCTTTCACTTCCTTCATGTCTGCCTTGTCCATACGGCAGTCACGCTTCCAGTGACCCCGTTTTTCATAGTTTAGGCAGACATTTTGGGATATGTCCTTTATCTTCCCAGAAGACTGTGATGATTTTGCCTTTGCCCCTTTTAGAAGCTCTGGCTCTTCCTCCTAGAGTATAGTCATGAACTCTCCAAGAGTTTACTCTTGGTTCACAATGAACCTGCCCCAGCTTCCGGGTAGAGACTATAAGATCAAGTCTTTGGTAGTCTCGGCCACGTAGGTAATGCCCAGCTAACCTAGCTGATCGATGTCAGCAATCATCTGCGACACCTAGTGCTCGATAGATGTACCCTCTGACATACACGAGCTAAAGAGCTTCTTATGCAATTTGTACTTCTAAGATCTAAGAATAGATCAATGAAGATTTTTAATTTCATCATCAAGGTACAATGATCTAATCCTTAATTTTGATGACGAAATTAAAGTGTCATTGCGGTAATCATAAATGATTGAGCACTAAAGTTATCATCACATGAATCTTCCAAAGATCATGTTCTATTATTTGCTCAACTGCGGGCTTAGGCCCAAGAGGTTGTTCTATCAAATAGAATAACTTCTTAGTTCCCAGGACTATCCTGAGGTTCTATTCCCAATCTGAAAATTAAAGCTATTTAATGACATTTTCACCTAGGAATATGTTTTAAACATTAATCTTTCAGTTATCTTGATTGCTATAGTCCAACTATCCAATCAACGATTTCAAGTACTATTAAATATAATGATTACTATAGTCTAACTATATAATCAACTATAATTTGATTGGTTAAATTCAAATATATTGATTATTATAATCCAATTATATACTCAACTATAATTTGAAGTAGTTTGAATACAGTCCAATTGTTTAATTAAAACAACGATTAAATATTAGTCAAACTAATATATATTTAAATAATGATGAAAAATTGAAATGAGCGCATATTTGGCAAGTATCTAAACGAAATTGCAAATTTAATACTTGCCTACCACTATTTTTCGGTGAGCCTCTCTCCCTCTGTTGAGTACTCGGGAAACCTTGTTTCCTAGTGGGCTAGGATCCCGTTAAATAACACACAACCTTGACTTTGGCCAACAAGCTGTATGATATTTAACTAGGTAGATCTCTAAGATCAATTGGATCTCATCCAATTCCTAGATCCAGTAGGTGGACATCCAAATCCGAAACATATATCTAATATATGCCAATATATCCAATATATTCCCTAACCTTTTTCCTCTAAATCAACTAAGCCTTAACTTTGGCACAACAAACTTAATGATTCCAGTTAAGCGGGACCCATTGACTTTGGAAGGCTTCGTAATCGATGTCGATGGACTAGAAGTGATATTGACTTTGGCCAACAAATCACAACTTGGACAAGACATGCGATATGGAACAAAGCCTTGATGATTCAAACACATCCGTGATGGACAAAGGTCTTGACTTTGGCCAACAAACCAGTGCCAATCTTGGATCTTGAGAATGAATCACTCAATGGAAGGAAAAACGCTTAATATTTGTTGAGGGTTTTTCACGTAATTGGCAACCAATTAATTATCTTTGATTAGGTCTCATCATACACCCTTAAACATGCATTCTAAAAGCATAATAAGGCGCGGTAAATAAATTAATAATGATATGCGGATGGATATTTAAAACAATTTTGTTCCTAGAACAAATCTCTCCCTTTCCTCTCTCCCACTAGCACAAATCTTACTTCTACCCAATTACATAACACTTCTAAAGAAACCTCATTTACATTGAGGGGATAGGTGAGAAGGGAAATACAAAGAGTCAAGAGGTAATAGGCTGGACACACAGGTCCAATTTAATAAATTCTAAATTTATTACAATAATTTCCAAATTGCCCTCACCATCTAATATCCATCCGATATACATTATTCATACATCACATCCATGTATTCACACAAAGCATGTTATCAATCAATCTAATCCAATTAATTAATCTGAAATTAATGACCATCCATGTTCAAACAACAATTTGATTTGCGCGAGTCCAACTCGTTTTAAGAACAAGTACTCAAAGTACGAATTCTTGAATTATATCAAACTACAATATTAAATCCAATTTAATTTGTATTCAATACTAATTCTATATTTAATTCCAAATTAAATAGTTACACTTTATTAATGAGCCTTTGCGACTTAGATTCTAAATCTAATCTAAACGGGTCTCAAAGGCCAATTAATATCCAATGTCTATTTAATTAAAGTCCAATGGGCTTTCAATTAATTTATAAGGCATGGACTTTGGCAACCAAAGCCCAATAAGGAATCACCCTTTTGCCAAAAATCAATTTAGGCCCATTAGGCCCAATTAAAATTTTAAAGGCCAATTTAATTAAATTTGGACTTTATGGATATGGTTTTGGGCCCAATTGGATCCAACCAATTAACCTAAACCAAACTTGGCCCAACTAAGCCCATTAAGCCCAAATACAACTTTATTAGCCCAATTCCAAATTTAGCCAAACTAATTAAATTCCAAATTTCCAAATTTCACAATTTAATTAACTAAAGTGTATTAGCCATAATTAATTAGTCAAATTAACATTTCCAAAATACCAATTTACATAATTACTCATGCTTATCATCATCAATACATGTCCAACATTTTTGAATCAAAAATCATCTCATCTCCATGCTTACTAACTCACGGTAATTTGGGGTTTTTAAATCCGATTTCGATTTTAATCCAATTAAATCCTAAATCAATTTATCCCAAGTCTTTCAACTCATCCAATGATCAAAAAACAAAAATCACCATGACTTTAGGGCATCTAGTCACATTCAGCCAAGCCAAATATTTTGGGAAAAAATAATCCAATTCAATTTTCATCAAATTGATCATGCATAACTCCAAGTTATCATCATTCAAGCATACTCAATCAATCAATTTTATCAAATCATGCTCAAATCAATTTTACCCAAATTTTACCCTAATTCAATTTCATGCTTAATCATGGCTCTGATACCATTGTTGGGTTTTCTAGGTCAAACCAATATCATATTAAGCGATGAAACTTGCGAATACATCAAAATAAAGTACCGGAATTACTCACTTTGATCGGTGATGAGTGGTATTTCTACCACTATTTCCCACTCATTTAACCTAATATTTTGTATAGTTTCTTGAGTTTTGTGAATATTTTGATGTGTTTTGTGTTATTTTGCAGATAAATACAGTTTCAGGACATTCTGGAGGTGTTTTGGGGCAAAATGGACAAAACTGGACAAAAAGGGCAAAATCGTCATTTCAGCGTCGCGACGCTGAAGCCTTGCGCGTCGCGACGCCCAATATGCGCCGAATCTGCTAACATGCGCTTGGTCAACGGGTCAGAATTTGAGAAGTTTGACTTTGCTAACGTGCGCCGTGCCACGTGTCACCATCACAGAAGATCTGCTAACGTGCACCGCGTGCCATGTGTCAACAAATCAACGAGCCGCCTTCAGAATCCGCCTTGCCACGTGTCGCCACGTCGCCTTCCACATCATCAGCATGACGCAAGCAATGACGTCATGAATAGTTGACACGTCAGCGTGACGCAAGCAATGACGTCATGAACAGTGCCACGTCATCGGATAAGATTCTGAGCCGACCAACCAGCGCGTGACACGTGTCGAACTGTACCCAGCGGCGCGACGCTAGTGCAACTTGGGCGTCGCGACGCCGGACCCTTATCCGCGCCTATAAATAGAGTTCGAGATTTCAATCTCATGTACCATTCTCTCTCACTTCTTAGTTCTAAAATGAGAGTTTCTCTCTCTTAGTCTTTAAATTCAAGTTTTGTAATTACTTTTTAATAGTAATAGTAATTTCTTTCTTAAACTTTTTCGGTTTTTACTATTACTATGAGAAGGTAACTTCTCTATGCTGAGGTAATAAGGTAATTCTCTTACTATTGCTTTTTAGATTAATCTCCCTAAATAAATATATAATCTATTTAAAATTTGACTTAATGAGGATACCGCCATAATGGTCGGTTGGTTATTAAAATTTCTTTTCCGCCTTTATGGCTGGTATATTGTTGTTCCGCCTTTATGGCTGGTATATTGTTGTTCCGCCTATATGGCTGGTTTATCTTGATTCCGCCTTTATGGCTGGTTGGAAAATTATCACAAGTTTATATATTATATAATGGGAGATATCTAAATAGTATTATTAGTAAAAGTTAATTCCTTTTACCTTAGCATTTCATTTCATTGCATTTCTACTTTACCACAATTTTACTTTCGGCATTTTTACTTTATGTATTTTATTTTACTAGCCCAAGCTATGTGTCATAACTAAGTTAGTATCTAGGGTTGTGATGAAATCTAATATCACTGGTTTAAAAAAAAGGGTTAGATTATAGTTTGGGTAATTAAAGAGTTATTTGTTGAGTCATAATCTTAATGCTTTTCATTAACTGGCCATTAATAAAATTGACTAAATAAAACTTAAAATGAACTAGACATAGAGATTTTAAGTTAAAGACCACAGACTTAACAACCCACGATCTTCTTTAAGGATAGATAAACCTTTAATAGATTTCCTTACAGGATAGGAATATACCTGTTGGGCGGGGGTAATCATAATTGGAATTCAATCTTAATGAATCTAGGAATTTAATTGACATAGACATATGGTTCAATTTGATTATTCTAGGTATTTGTAAATGATCGTTCGAAAAAAGGCTTTTACATAATTTAGTATTCCAGATTAATAACTCAATATTTTACCCAACTATAATTAAACTACTTCATCTTTTAATTAATATTGGAAGAATTCACAACCCTAGATAGTTTTAATCTCATTAATCTACTCTCAATTCTTTTACTTGTTTTAATTTAGAATCATCGTCATTTTAATCAAACAATTTGTTAGATATCAGTAATCACTTAACCTCATAAAATTAATAGAATAGGTAATAAGTCCTCGTGGGATCGATATCTTTTTATACTATTTGATTAATTAAAGTTCCGCGCTGCTTGCCACTCCCCGAGGCCAAGGACGGGGTCGAACCGTCATTCCAGGATTTGCAGTCCGATACATTTCCATAATGTTACCTAGCCAAACCCGCCACCTCATGTGCCAAAGTCAAGCAAGGGCTTGCACGGTAAGAAAGATAGGTTTGGAACCCTTCCCCTGAATAGGCCAATTCCTCACCGAAAGGCAGATTAATAGAATAAGGCCTTAACCGAACTAAGTAGCTCCCTCCTCCAAGGCCGCCATTCCGTAAGGAATAGAATAAGGCCTTTACCAAACCTCCCCCCTCAACACTCCGTATTCCACGGCTGCTTCTCGCCGTTCCTTGCTAGTGAGATCTCACATTTGAGAGCCCCTATTCCCTCACTTCCCCCATTCTCCTCTATTAAGTCCTTATGAAAAGCGAGAAGCCGCGCCGTGGGGGACTGACCAACTATGAATAGATCTGACTTTCGGGTAAGAGTAGGAACATCTATTAGTCCGTATCGCGGGTCTACTTGTTACAAAAGGCGAACATCCCCATTCCAAAACATTCACATAGGTCCTCAGGCAGGCATCGAAAAAGGGGACGAAAAGAGTCTATTTACCTTTACAATATTCCGGAATGTATCATGGCCCTATCTATTCATCTTTTTCTTCAAAAAAAAAGAGTTCCGCATCTCTCCGGGGCCTCTCGGGCTCAATGATAGGCGATCAACGACTAGCTGCCCCTTCCACCTCAATTAAGTGAGTGTGCCCTACCTCTTTCTTATGCCTCCTCTACCTCCTATCGATGACCGGTTCGGATGCCCGATGACCTACCTACTCTAAAAATGAGAAGTGGTTCCTACCCCCTCCTTCATTCGTCTATCCTTGCTCGCTGGAAAGCATTATCGAAGTGAGTGAGAGGTCTTCGGACTGTAAGCGCTCACTGACTATATTTTCTGTTTCACAAATAAAATAAAGGGTTCTATTCAAAAATGAGAGTCAGAGGCTACATCTTCCGATCACGAACTCTCGCCTCTTGACAGTTCCGGTTCCTAGACAAAAAAACACACAGGATATTTCTTCTGGTGACCCTATTCCCTTCCCGGTAAGGTAGAGAATTGTGATTTCTTTTTCCGCTATCCCGTTGACGAATAGATATCATAAAACAGTTCTTCCGACATCACTCACTTAAGAAAGATGCGGCTATCGGCCTGATGGGATAGCGTTTTGATACGATGTGGAACAAGCAGAATTGCTTGTTGCGTTTAACGTGTGTGATTACGCCGGTCAAGTTTTTGGCGCCGTTGCCGGGGACTTCTTTATCTTTTACTATTAGTTTAAAGGTTAGATACGTTACTTGTATCTAATTTTCTTTTTACTTATTGTTTTCGTTTTAATGTGTTTCAGGTTATCATAATCTAAATGAGACGAACCAGAAGCTTTGAACTACAACCGCTTGACCCAGAAATTGAAAGAACCATCAGACAATTGAGAAGAGAAAGGCGACAAGGCCAAGAAGCAATTATTAACATGGAACCTGAACCTTTGCAAGTTGCACCACCAATTCCTATTCGAGACAGAACAATTCCGGTGGTTGACAGACTCATTTCATGTATTGTACTTCCTCCCTTACCAGCAAATGCAGGTGACATCAAAACTTGCATTCAGATGATACAACAATCAGTACAGTTTGGAGGGAATGCAACTGAAGATCCTAATGCCCACATCAGCAACTTCCTGGAAGTTTGCGGTACTTTCAATTACAACCGAGAAGCTGAAGAAGCAATGCGACTTCGTGTTTTTCCATACTCTTTGAAGGACAGAGGTAAAGCTTGGCTACATTCACTACCAGCTGGTTCCATCACCACTTGGAACGCTTTAGCCACCAAATTTCTTGCAAAGTACTTTCCACCAGCCAGAACTGGAAAGTTGAGGAATGACATCACATCCTTTGTACAACAAGAATCAGAAACTCTCTACGAAGCTTGGGAAAGGTACAAAGATTTGCTCAGGAAATGTCCTCACCATGAGATTCCAAAATGGCTTCAAGTCCAAACATTCTATAATGGACTTTCTGGAATAATGAGAACCACAATTGATGCTGCTGCTGGAGGAGCATTAATGGCAAAAGGAGAAGATCAAGCTTGGGACCTAATTGAAGAAATGGCCAACAACAATTCATTGTGGCCAACAGAAAGGAGCATGATTCAACGAATTGCTGGAATTTATGAGGTTGGAGCCAATTCAGCAGTCAGTACCAAACTGGATCAGATATGCAAATTCATGGAGACTCTAGGCAAGCAAGTAACATTGGAACCACAAATTCACCATATGGAGAAGCAAAAGAAATCAAATCAACATGAAGAAACGGTGAATTATGTCAACAATTTCAACAGACAGGGGAACAATCCATATTCCAACACCTACAACCCAGGGTGGAGGAATCATCCCAATTTTTCATGGAGCAACAATTCAGGCCAACAACAGAACTATCCACCACCTGGATTTCAGCAACATCAAAGGCCAGGAGCAGACAAATGAACCAGGAATAGCAGAAGTGTTGGCTCAGTTAAAAAAGTACGATGCTATGTTTCAAAGCCAATCTGCTTCCATCAAAGCACTAGAGAATCAAATTGGACAACTGGCCAATGCTCAGAGTTACAGACCGCCAGGTACCCTTTCCAGCAACACAGAACCAAATCCAAGGAACATGGGAAAGGAGCAGTGTAATGCCATCATGTTAAAAAGTGGTACTGAAATCAACAAAGATGTTGGAGCCAAAACAGCTGCTGAGGAATTTCCAAAAGAAGCTGAACAACAGATGAAGGAAAAAGAAGCAAAGGAAAAAGAACAGATCACTCCACCTCCACCTTTCCTCAACGCCTTCAGAAAAGTAACTGGACAAGCATTTTGCTCGATTCTTGGAGGTTTTCAAAAACTGCACATCAACATCCCTTTTGCAGAAGCTTTGGAAAAAATGCCCAGCTATGTAAAATTCATGAAAGACATTCTTTCACGAAAACGAAATTGGAAGATTACGAGACAGTAGCATTGACAGAAGAATGCAGCGCCATCATTCAGAGGAAACTTCCCCGAAGTTGAAAGATCCTGGAGCAGTTTCACCATTCCTTGCATCATAGGAGAACATAACTTTGGTAAGGCTTTATGTGATTTAGGTGCAAGTATTAATTTGATGCCTTTTTCTATTTTCAGGAAACTGCAAATTGGAGAAACAATGCCAACTTCAGTCTCTCTACAACTTGCTGATAGAACGCTTGTATTTCCAAGAGGCGTAGTTGAGAATGTGCTGGTCAAAGTTGACAAATTCATTTTCCCAGCAGATTTTATTGTCCTTGATATGGAGGAAGACGCAGACGTGCCAATCATCCTCGGAAGACCATTCTTGGCTACAGGTCGAACCATTATTGATGTACAAAAAGGAGAATTAACCATGAGGGTACAGGACCAAGAAGTAACATTCAATGTTTTCAAGGCCATGAATTTACCAGACGATGAAAAGAAGGAGGAATGTTTCAGACTTGATGTGATACACAGTACCATTCAGAACTCCAATGCAATGCAAAGTTCTACTGACAAACTTAAAACATGTCAATTGCCTGTGGAGCCTGAAGATAAAGCGTCTTTTGTACTGAAAGAGCCAATTCTTGCACAACAAGCAACAGAAGAGAAAAAGATCCACCAGCTCAACGAATGGGAGGAATTTCACAAACAGCCTTTTGAGGATGCCAAATTATACAAAGAAAAGGCAAAGAAAAGACATGATGAGAAATTAGTGCGCATACAACTGGAACTAGGGCAGAAGGTACTGTTAAACAAATCAAGGGGGGGAAATTCTTCCTTGGAAGCCAAAATCACGGTGGTCAGGTCCATTTGTGATCACCAAAGTTTTTCCAGATAGAGCCGTTGAGATACATGATCCTGACTTCAACAAAACTTTCAAAGTTAAGAACAGGCGTGTCAAACACTATTGGGGAGAACCGTTGGAGCGACAAAAAGAAAGTGTCACACTTTCAGATTCAGCATAACGTTCGAAAAGTCACGTCTAGCTGACGACCATTAAACTTAGCGCTAGCAGGGAGGCAACCCATGCAAATTTAGTATATATTGCAATTTGGTGTGATTTTATTTTGTGTGTTTAGTTTTTGCAGATAAAGAAATTTCAAAATGGAAGAAGCTATCGCAAGTCTTCACAAGCAATTTCCTTCTCTCCCTCAAAAATCTCTGATGAAAGTTTACAAAGCTCGCTTGGAACGAATGAGACTACTAATGATCAAAGGTATTCCTACTGATATTTGTTGGGTAATCGAAGCACGTATCCGTCTAGCAGGTGAGAGTTTCTGAGACTTGTAGTTCTTATTTACCTGGTTTTGGAAGAAGCACCTATGCAAAGAAACGTAGAGCTAAGCAAATAGGTGTTTGTTACAAATGTGCGCGTTGGAATTGCAATACTCGTTGTCGTTCTTTAGGAATGGTGTCTGATAATCGTGAAGATAAAATTAAATTCATTAGGGATGGCTTGAGTAAGGAGTCTTTAGATGATATTTCTTCGACTCTTGAGACGCATCCCAGTGGATATGTTCATATAGCCATTCACAAATTACACACACAATTCCAAAAAAAAAGACAACAATTAAGTCTAGGGAATCTGACTCAAAAAGACCCTGTTTGCCAATTTATAAGAAAATTGGATGGGAAGCTTGTTCCTGACGCATAGATGTCAATCAAGCCGTTACTTTTCTTGTACATATTATATCTCTTTGTTTTTTTTTAGTAATTGATTTGTTTTATTGTTTTCTCCGACAGGATCCAGATCTTGTTGACTATCACGATCTATTTTATTATTTTGCTACTAATCGTCCTTCGGAAGATACTTGTGCTATTATTTTATTCACCCTTTTCAGGTACTATAAATTCAACTCATCATTGCACTTTTGAAGACATCCATAGTAAAAAAAATGGAAGCTTCAAGAAGACGAATTGAAAATATTTGTGTGTTTTGCGGTAGTACTGTTGGTACTAAACCACAATACATAGAAGCAGCACAGGAATTGGGTCGAGTCTTAGCAGCAAGGAATATGCATTTAATATATGGCGGAGGCAATCTTGGACTAATGGGGATCGTTTCAAAGGCCGTACAAGAAGGAGGCAGTCATGTTTTGGGAATCATCCCAAAACCCTTGGCAGAGGCTAATCTTATTGGATCATCAAACAGAGAGGAACTGATCGTGCCAGGTATGTCTGAACGACTGGTAGAAATGATTAACCGTTCTGATGCTTTTATTGCTTTGCCAGGTGGCTTGGGTACATTAGAGGAAATTTTTATAGTTCTATCTTGGGCGAACCTGAACATACACCAGAAACCGCTTGGACTGCTCAACGTTGATGGATTTTATGATTTTCTTTGTGTGTTTCTTGATGATGCTCGGAGAAATGGGTTTGTGTCAAAACCTATGAAAGAACTCCTTTTTACTGCCAGAACTGCTCCAGATTTAATTGATCAACTCATTGCCTATAAACCACAAGTTGACCCTATCATTTCAAAGATAAAATGGTCTGATGATGATCGTGGTAAGAAGCGTCGAATTAATCTGGATCTTAACCTTTAAATTTCTTGTAGAGTTTCAGCTAACCAGGTATTATCTTCTTAATTCTCCTTTTATCTTGTTTGTATTGTGTTTTTATTTTTAGTCCAAAATTTTTCGAAAAAAAATACAAAAAAAATTAAAAAATTAATAAAAACAAAGGGCATATTTAAAGCTAGGTGATGGTTTGGTGTCTTCCTTCACTCACTACCTTTTTATAAGGAAAAGCTGTGGAGGCACCTAGATAATCATTCACTTGTAGCGTGTTGTGACAGACTAGTTTGGAGGACTCGTTGTTTATTCCTGACAACAAGCGATAAGAGCCTAAGGGGCTTGGGTATTTAAGTGAGCCTCGCTCCACCTTCCCTCTGGGGAATCTACAACGGGAAGTCCATTCGACAGTTAGTCACATACCATAAACTGAGCCTTTGATTAAACTTTTTTAAAAAAAAACATGTAAATTATAGTTTTATGACTAGTAGAAATATGTGGTTGTTATGTTGACTAAAAAGATGAAATTGGTAAGAAATAGCTGTGTAAGGAATTTCCACTTCTGAGACGTATTTCAAACCTAATTCAAAACAAGTTAATTTTTGTTTATTCACTTTTGAATTATTAAATCTGTAAATTCTCCATAAAACTGACTAAAATGAATCTTCATATAGTTAGTTAGCAGATATTATCAACATACATGATAACATACAGACATAAGCTAAAATTGAAAAGTTTGTAATATCCAGTACTCTATTTCATTTGGAGGAAACATCTAAAAAATAGTGATGGAATAATAAAAAAAAAAAAAAAAAAAATCTGAGATCCGAGTTATTAAGTCTGTAAAGGTATTTTAATACCTAGTGCCCTAAAACCAACTGGTTTGGGAGTCATTGGCCCAAAACTCGTTACATGGATCAAAAATGATAAAAAAATTTATATATATGTATATATATCTGAAGTCTGAGTAATTAAGTCCTTAGAGGTGTCTTAACACCTGATGCCCTAAAGCCAACTGGTTTGGGAGTCACCGACCTAAAGCTCGCTACATAGATGGAAGATATTGTATATAAATAAAAAATAAAAAATAAATAAAAATCAGAAAAATCAGAAAATTTATTCCATTACTACAAAAAGGTGTGAAATCTAATAGAACTTTAGGACAAAAATATTACTCTCTTATCAACTGCACTTATGACTGTTGTGGGCAAAAATGAGTTGTTTAATATTTTGTTGACTGTATATATGAAGAATGGTAAAAATAATCGGAGAATTTACTTATTCAGTAATTTAGAATGAAACAAAACATCTAGTAACTTGGATTAGAAATTTCACCTGATTAGTCACTAACATCTTTATTCTCTTTTCGCTTGTCTTTTTGCTTTTGTGTGCATTAGTTTCACTACCTTTTACTTTTATAAAATGTTTGTGGGTATCATTGCTGTAAACCCTCACGAGACTACAACTCGTCCACTAGGGACACCTAGGGGTTTAAAGGCTTGTTGCATAGCTAAATGCAATCGTGATCCCTACGAAAGTGGCTTAGTTAATTTATTTATGTTATTTTTATTTTGCTCGAGGACTAGCAAAATGTTAGGTTTGGGGGTGTGATGAGTGGTATTTCTATCACTATTTCCCACTCATTTAACCTAATATTTTGTATAGTTTCTTGAGTTTTGTGAATATTTTGATGTGTTTTGTGTTATTTTGCAGATAAATAAAGTTTCAGGACAATCTGGAGGTGTTTTTGGGCAAAATGGACAAAACTGGACAAAAAGGGCAAAATCGTAAATTTTAGCGTCGCGACGCTGAAGCCTTGCGCGTCGCGACGCCCAATATGCGCCGAATCTGCTAACATGCGCTTGGTCAACGGGTCAGAATTTGAGAAGTTTGACTTTGCTAACGTGCGCCGTGCCACGTGTCACCATCACAGAAGATCTGCTAACGTGCACCGCGTGCCATGTGTCAACAAATCAACGAGCCGCCTTCAGAAGCCGCCTTGCCACGTGTCGCCACGTCGCCTTCCACATCATCAGCATGATGCAAGCAATGACGTCATGAACAGTTGACACGTCAGCGTGACGCAAGCAATGACGTCATGAACAGTTGACACGTCATCGGATAAGATTCTGAGCCGACCAACCAGCGCGTGACACGTGTCGAACTGTACCCAGCGGCGCGACTCTAGTGCAATTTGGGCGTCGCGACGCCGGACCCTTATCCGCGCCTATAAATAGAGTTCGAGATTTCATATCTCAGTGTACCATTCTCTCTCACTTCTTAGTTCTAAATTGAGAGTTTCTCTCTCTAGTTCTTTAAATTCAAGTTTTGTAATTACTTTTTAATAGTAATAGTAATTTCTTTCTTAAACTTTTTCGGTTTTTACTATTACTATGAGAAGGTAACTTCTCTATGCTGAGGTAATAAGGTAATTCTCTTACTATTGCTTTTTAGATTAATCTCCCTAAATATAATATATAATCTATTTAAAATTTGACTTAATGAGGATACCGCCATAATGGTCGGTTGGTTATTAAAATTTCTATTCCGCCTTTATGGCTGGTATATTGTTGTTCCGCCTTTATGGCTGGTATATTGTTGTTCCGCCTATATGGCTGGTTTATCTTGATTCCGCCTTTATGGCTGGTTGGAAAATTATCACAAGTTTATATATTATATAATGGGAGATATCTAAATAGTAATTAGTAAAAGTTAATTCCTTTTACCTTAGCATTTCATTTCATTGCATTTCTACTTTACCACAATTTTACTTTCGGCATTTTTACTTTATGTATTTTATTTTACTAGCCCTAGCTATGTGTCATAACTAAGTTAGTATCTAGGGTTGTGATGAAATCTAATATCACTGGTTAAAAAAAGGGTTAGATTATAGTTTGGGTAATAAAGAGTTATTTGTTGAGTCATAATCTTAATGCTTTTCATTAACTGGCCATTAATAAAATTGACTAAATAAAACTTAAAATGAACTAGACATAGAGATTTTAAGTTAAAGACCACAGACTTAACAACCCACGATCTTCTTTAAGGATAGATAAACCTTTAATAGATTTCCTTACAGGATAGGAATATACCTGTTGGGCGGGGGTAATCATAATTGGAATTCAATCTTAATGAATCTAGGTAATTTAATTGACATAGACATATGGTTCAATTTGATTATTCTAGGTATTTGTAAATGATCGTTCGAAAAGAGGCTTTTACATAATTTAGTATTCCAGATTAATAACTCAATATTTTACCCAACTATAATTTAACTACTTCATCTTTTAATTAATATTGAAAGAATTCACAACCCTAGATAGTTTTAATTCTCATTAATCTACTCTCAATTCTTTTACTTGTTTTAAATTTAGAATCATCGTCATTTTAATCAAACAATTGTTAGATATCAGTAATCACTTAACCTCAAAAAATTAATAGAATAGGTAATAAGTCCTCGTGGGATCGATATCTTTTTATACTACTTGAACGATACGTGCGCTTGCGTTTAACGTGTGTGATTACGCCGGTCAATCGGCTTTTGGATGCGATGAACACAAAAAATTCTTCCTTGAAGTTTCGGCCAAGCCCTCAATTTGTGCTCCTTGTGTTGTCTTCAAGCTCCATACTTTGATTTGAGAATCCAAGCTCATGAATGGGTTTCCCTATCACCTTTGTAAGACTCATTTAGTGTGCTAGCACCTTGGAAATTTTACCACAAAATTTCCCTTTAGTTTCTTCTTGTTCTCGGCCAAGCCAAGAAATTAGAGAGAAAATGGCAAGAATGTCGTGAGTTAGGGAGATAGGGAGAGAAGAAGATGAGTTGTATATTATATATTTTTGATTTCCAAAATCAAATTTTCCATTGCGACGTAATTAAATCAAATTTAATTAAATAATTATGCCTAGCAAAATTACTATTCACGTCGCTAGCGAATTAATTCTAAATTAACTCGTTTGCCCGAATTAAAATCTAATTTTAATTTCGCGTCAAAATCTAATTTCGTTTAATATATCGAATATATATTTTATCGATTAATTCCAAATTAATCGTTCTCTTTCTTTAAATAATATTTTATTCCAGATAAAATATCTCCGCAATTAATCATAGATTAATTTTCTATCTCTTATAATTAATCCTAGATTAATCATATTCGAGTCATACGTCATCGGTGAATCTTTGGGAAGCGACCCATGAGATCCCCGAATATGTTGGCAGTAAATCCGGTCGTCGGACTATCCGAACACGTACGTACCTAGTACTACATTTTTACCGATTTACAAGACATGGTTGGCTTCTAGTAAAGCATCGTGCCTACCCAATTCTCCAGAAATATTCTTAAAGGAATATATAATCTATATCAGGCGTAGTATATATACTATTGCGTATTGCGATCTAGTATCGGATGTCACATGCAAGGCCTGGGGCTCGAATTGTGTCTGCCCTGTACAAAGCACATATCGGATCTCTGGTAACTAGTCTCTATAATCGGATAACTATGACCTAGTCATATTATCCCGATAGCTGCAGCACATAAGAGCACCAGTTACGTATCCTACGTGACCATCATCTCCATATGACTGAAGTGATACTTTCCATCTTGACATCACACCCAATACACTATGATTCTCAATATACCCAGAAGAGGCTTCACAGAACCTGTTAAAGCCCTAGACGACCAAAACCAAAGTATATTGATTGTCGCAAGTATTAGCGATGCAAGTCTCAGGTTAAGACCAAATACATCTACCCTGATTCGGACTTCCATAGACACATAGTCATACTACCAATGTAATTCTGAGGGGTCTATCCAGAACGAAGCTGTTTCCGTACCATCGGTAAACACAATCTCCTATTACACTTGCATAAGTATCCAATACTTAAATATATGAGAATTATGCCGTTATGCTCCCATAACATGCACAAGTGCAATACTAGTCTATTCCGTATTATCGATGTCCAATCTCGATAATACTACGACTAGAGATATTTTAATGATTAAACCTTAGTGGATTAATATTGTCTCATATCTTATTAATCCGGAACTAATCATATGGACTTTTATCATTTATATATCCCGGTAATCCAATTACAAATGATAAAAAAACAATTTCCTTTGTCACATAGTTAATTTTTACAATAACATGTTCTGTACAAATAGTGATGCTATGGGTCATAATTGTCCAACACGTATGTTACCATGCACGTTAATAATACCTGTCAACTGAGCATATGAAGATCTATTTTTAGTCAATTTTATGGAGAATTCACAAATTAAATAATTCAAAATGAAATAAACAAAAAATAACTTGTTCCGAAATAGGTTTGAGATACGTCTCAGGAGTGGAAACTCATTACACAGTTATCTCACACCAATTTCACCCGATTAATCAAATTCAAAACATAAAAACACAAAATAATTTTTTTTTTCTTTTTGTAAAATTTTTCAATTGTTTTTGTATTTTTCAAAAAGATTTAGACTAAAAATAAAAACAACAAATTACTACAACTATTCCCTACCCCCAAACATAAATGGGACATTGTCCCCAATGTCTTAAAAAGTAGAAGATGAGTTTAGAAGATAATATCTGGTTAGCTGAAATTCTACTTCTAGAAAGGAAATTAATCCAGATTTATTCGACGCTTCTTACCACGATCATTATCGGACCATTTTATCTTTGAAATGATAGGGTCAATCTGTGGTTCGAAGGCTAAAATTTGTTCAATAAAATTCTGGACAGTTCTGGCAGTGAAGAGGAGTTCTTTTAAAGGTTTTGACACGAACCCATTTCTCCGGGCATCATCAAGAAATACACAAAGAAAATCATAAAATCCTTCTGCGTTGAATAATCCAATTGGTTTCTGATGTATGTTCAAGTTCGCCCAAGATAGCACTGTAAAAATCTCCTCTAACGTACCCAAATCATCTTGCAAAGCAATAAAAGTATCAGCACGATTAATCATTTCCACTAGTCGTTCAGACATATCTAGCACGATCAGTTCTTCTCCGTTTGATGATCCTATAAGATCTACCTCTGCCAAGGGTTTTGGGATGATTCCCAAAACTTGACTGCCTCCATCATGTACGGCCTTTGAAACGATCCACATTAGTCCAAGACTGCCTCCGCCATATACTAGGTGCATATTCTTCTCAACTATGATTCGTCCCAATTCCTGTGCTTCTGCTATGTATTGTGGCTTAGTACCAACACTAGTACCACAAAAGACACAGATATTTTCAACTCGTCTTCTTGAAGTAGCTTCCATTTTATGTATGTTTCTTTTCTCAAGTCTGGATGCCTTCAAAAGTGCAAAGATGAGTTGAATTTATAACACCTGAAAAGGGTTAAGTAATAATAGCACTAGTATCATCCAAAGGATAATTGTTAGCAAAACAATAAATTGTGAAAGGTCAAAAAAGGTCTGGATCCTGTTTGCGAAAATAAAACACAATTATTATGAAAAGACAAAGAGATATAATATTTACAAGAAAGTAACAGTTTGATTGACGTCTATGCGTCAGGGACAAGCTTCCCATCCAATTTTCTTATAAATTGGCAAACAAGGTCTTTTTGAGTCAGATTCCCGAGACTTAACTGTTGTCTTTCTTTTTAGAATTGTGTATATAACACGCGAATTTCGTGATACACATATCCACTGGGATGCGTCTCAAGAGTTTTAAATATGTCATCCAAAGACTCCTTACTCAAGCCATCCCTAATTAAATTAATCTTATCTTCACGGTTATCAGACACTATTCCTAAAGAACGACAACGAGTATCACAAAACATACGAGCACATTTATAGCATACACCACATTCTTTTAGCTCTTCTCTTTTTCGAAAATGTGCTCATTCCTAAACTAGTCAAATATGAAATAAAAGAGTCAGAGGACTCACCTGCCAATCAGACCCGTGCTTCAATAATCTAACGAATGTCAGTTGGAATACCTTTGATCATCAGTAGTTTCATTCGTTCCAAGCGAGCTTTGTAGACTTTCATCAGAGATTTTTAAGGGAGATAAGGAAATTGCTTGTGAAGATTTGCGAGAGCTTCTTCCATTATGAAATGACTTTACCTGCAAAAATTAAACACACAAAAATAAAACACACCAGATCATAATATATACACAAATTGCATGGGTTGCCTCCCTGTGAGCGCTAAGTTTAACGTCGTCAGCTAGACGTGACTTCTCAAACGTTAGACTGGATCTGAAAGTGTGACACTTTATTTTTGTCGCTCAAATGATTCTCCCCAGTAGTGCTTGACACGCTGACTGTTAACCTTGAATGTTTCGTTGGTGTTGGGATCGAGTAACTCAAGAGCTCCATATGGTAAAAAATTGAGTGATCACAAATTGACCTGACCACCTTGATTTCAACTTTCCAGGGAAATGTTTTAACCTTGAATTGTACAACAACACATGCTGTCTTGGTTCCAATTGTCTGCGCACTATTTTTTGGTCATGCCATTTCTTGGTCTTTTCCTTATATAATATGGCATTCTCATAAGCCTGTAGATGAAACTCCTCCAATTCGTTGAGTTGGTGAAGTCATTTTTCTCTTGCAGCTTCTAGATCAAGATTCAACTTCTTCAGTGCCCAGTACGCCTTGTGTTCAAGCTCAACTGGCAGATGGCATGCTTTCCCAAACACCATACGATATGGGGACATACCAATGGGTGTCTTATAAGCTGTCTGATAGGCCCATAATGCGTCATCCAGTTTTGAAGACCAGTCTCTCCTTGTTGATTCGACGGTTCTTTTCAAGATTCTTTTGATCTCCATGTTTGAAACTTCAACCTGTCCATTTGACTGAGGGTGGTAAACAGTAGTAACTTTATGAGTAACTCCGTATTTGGATAGGAGCACATCAAAATATTTGTTGCAGAAATGTGTGCCACCATCACTGATAATAGCCCGAGGTATTCCGAAGTGAGTGAAAATATTCTTTTTAAGGAATTTGATCACCACTTTTGAATCGTTTGATGGCAGTGCGATTGCTTCAACCCATTTGGAGACGTAGTCTACAGCAACCAATATGTACAGGTTTCCGAACGATGGCACAAAGGGTCCCATAAAATCAATACCCCACACATCGAATATCTCCACTTCCAGAATTTTTTGCAGTGGTCCTTCATTTCTCTTTGAAATATTCCCCGTTCTCTGGCACCAGTCACATTGAAGAGAAAACAAGTAAGCATCTTTAAAAAGAGTGGGCCATAACAAACCTGATTGTAGGACTTTGGCTACAGTTTTGTTTCCGTTGAGGTGTCCGTCATATGATGATGAATGACAATGTTGAAGAACACTGTTGACCTCCTCCTGTGGAACACACTATCTCAATAATTGATCAGCATAGTGTTTGAACATGTACGACTCATCCCAAACATAGTGCTTGACTTCTTTGAAGAAATTCTTTCGTTGTTGAGTTGTCCATTCCAACGGCCATTTTCCCGAAACTATGTAATTGACATAATCAGTATACCAATGAGCATCATGCTGTTTCAGGGCAAACATCTGTTCATCTAGAAAAGTTTCTTTGATTGTCAGTTCTTTGCCGGCTGTTTCTCCATTCTCAAGCCTCGATAAATGATATGCCACCTGATTTTCTGTCATTTTCCTGTCTCTGATCTCCACGTCAAATTCTTGCAAAAGAAGTATCCAACAGATCAATCTGGGTTTGGAATCTTTCTTCGTTATCAAGTATTTGATTGTTAAATGATCTGTGTAGACCACCACTTTGGGACCCAGCAGATAGGAGGAGAATTTGTCAAAAGCATACACAACTGCGAGCAACTCCTTTTTAGTGGTTGTGTAGTTGAGTTGAGCTTCATTCAAAGTTCTACTGGAGTAGTAAATGGTGTGGAAAATCTTTGCTTTGCGTTGTCCCAAAACTGCACCTACAGCAAAATCACTAGCATCGCACATCACCTCAAATGAAAGGCTCCAATCTGGTGCGACTACAATGGGGGCATAAATCAGCTTCTGTTTCAAGATCTCAAAAGCTTCATGGCATTCTTTGGTGAAGTTGAAAGGCACATCCTTCTCCAGAAGATTGCACAGAGGTTTAGCAATCTTGGAAAAGTCTTTGATAAATCTCCTGTAAAAACCTGCATGTCCGAGAAAGCTCCGAATCCCTTTGACTGATGTCGGCGGAGGTAAATTTTCAATTGTTTCAATCTTTACTTTGTCTAGCTCGATTCCCTTTTGTGAGATCTGATCTCCCAGAACAATGCCTTCCTGCACCATGAAGTGGCATTTCTCCCAGTTGAGTACCAGGTTGGTATCTTCGCACATTTGTAACACATGTTCCAGATTTTGCAAGCAGTGGTCAAAAGAGTCTCCAAACGTAGTGAAATAATCCATAAAAACCTTCATACTCTGTTCCAGCATATTTGAGAAAATGGCCATCATGCAACGCTGAAATGTGGCAGGGGCATTACATAATCCAAATGACATCCTGCAGAATGCAAAAGTACCATATGGACATGTAAATGTGGTTTTCTCCTGATCTTCTGGGGCAACGGCAATCTGATTGTACCCCGAATATCCGTCCAGAAAGTAATAGAACTCATGTCCTGCCAGTGTGTCTAGCATCTGATCAATGAATGGTAGTGGAAAATGGTCTTTCCTTGTTGCTTTGTTCAGTTTCCGGTAGTCCATACAAACTCTCCATCCAGTCACTGTTCTTGTTGGAATCAGCTCGTTCTTTTCATTTGTGACTACAGTAATTCCTCATTTTTTCGGTACACACTGCATAGGACTCACCCAATTGCTGTCTGAGATGGGGTAAATGATGACATCATCCAACCATTTGATGATTTCTTTCTTTACGACTTCCTTCATGATTGGATTGAGTCTACGTTGATGCTCCACTGTGGGTTTGTACTCATCATTCATCAGAATTTTGTGCATGCAAAATGATAGACTAATTCCTCGAATGTCTGTTATAGTGCAGCCAATGGCTCATTTGTGTTCTCGTAACACTTTCGGCAACTTTTATTTTTGCTTCAATGTTAGCGAAGAAGAAATCATCACAGGTAATTCAGAAGAGTTTCCAAGAAATGCATACCTGAGATGGCTTGGAAGTAACTTCAGCTCCAGCTATGGTGGTTCTTCAATCGAAGGCTTGATTCGATCTTTCTTTTGCAGTTCCAGGCTTTCCACTTGTGGTGTCGCTTTGAAATGAAACAGCTTGTCAAGATAGTTGATACATTCCAGAATTTCAGCATCTAGCTCGCTGTCAGTCATGTTGGTGATGCAAGCTTCAAGTTTGTCCTTGGGAGTTGTATCAGTATCCTGAACGATACTATCAACAACATCAATTCTGAAACATTCTTCCTCATTTTCATCACTTGGGAATTTCATGGCTTTGAAAACATTGAAGGTAACTTCTTGGTCCTGCACTTTCATGGTTAGTTCTTATTCTTGGACATCTATCACAGGTCTACATGTAGCCAAGAATGGTCTTCCAAGGATGATATGTACATCTTTGTCTTCTTCCATGTCAAGGATAATGAAATCTGATGGGAGAATAATTTTGTCGACTTTGACCAGCACATCTTCAACAACACCTCTTGGAAATGCGAGCGTTCGATCAACAAGTTACATAGAGACTGAGGTAGGCATTGCTTCTCCAATTTGCAGATTCCTGTAAATAGAAAAAGGCATCAAATTAACACTTGCACCTAAGTCACATAAAGCCTTACCGATATAATGTTCTCCAATGGTGCATGGGACAGTGAAACTGCCAGGATCTTTCAACTTCGGGGGAAGTTTCCTCTGAATGATGGCACTGCACTCTTCCGTCAATGCTACTGTCTCATAATCTTTCAATCTCCACTTTCGTGAAAGAATGTATTTCATGAATTTGACGTAGCTGGGCATTTCTTCTAAGGCTTTTGCGAATGGAATGTTGATATGTAGCTTTTTGAACACCTCCAGAAATCGAGCAAATTGCTTGTCCAGCTTGTTTTTCTGAAGTCGCTATGGAAAATATGGAGATGGAGTGATTTGATCTTTTTCCTTTGCTTCTTTTTCCTCCATCTGTGGTACTCAATCTTTTGGAATTTCTTCAATAGTTGCCTTGATTCCAACATCTTTGTTGATCTCAATACCACTTTTCAAAGTAATGGCTTGACATTGCTCATTCCCTCGATTCTTTGGATTTGGTTCTGTGTTACTGGGAATATTTCCTGGCGGTCTGTAACTCTGAACATTAGCCAGTTGTCCAATTTGATTCTCCAGTTCTTTGATGGAAGCAGATTGGCTCTGAAACATAGCATCGTACTTTTTTAACTGAGCCAGCACTTCTGCTATTCCTGGTTCATTCATCTGCTCTTGTCCCTTGTTCTGTTGCTGTTGGAATCCAGGTGGTGGATATTTATTTTGCCCTGAATTGTTGCTCCATGAGAAATTTGGATGATTCATCCACCCTGGGTTGTAGGTGTAGGAATATGGATTGTTCCCCTGTCTGTTGAAATTGCTGACATTATTCACCGTTTCTTCAAGTTGGTTTGGTTCTGGTGCTCCTCCATATGGTGAACTTGTGGATCCAGTGGTAAGAGTCTCCATGAATTTGCATATCTGATCCAGCTTGGCGTTGACTGCTGTATTGGCTCCAACTTCATAAATTCCTGCAATTCTTTGGATTATGCTCCTTTATGTTGGACACAAGGAATTGTTGTTGGCCATTTCTTCGATTAGGTCACAGGCTTGATCTTCTCCTTTTACCATCAAAGCTCCTCCAGCAACAGTATCAATTGTGGTTCTCATCAGTCCAGAAAGTCCATTATAGAAGGTTTGGACTTGAAGCCATTTTGGAATCTCATGGTGAGGACATTTCCTGAGCAAATCTTTGTACCTTTCCTAAGCTTCGTAGAGAGTTTCTGAGTCTTGTTGTACAAAGGATGTGTTCTCATTCCTCATCTTTCCAGTTCTAGCTGGTGGAAAGTACTTTGCAAGAAATTTGGTGGCTAAAGTGTTCCAATTTGCGATGGAACCTGCTGGTAATGAATGTAGCCAAGCTTTAGCTCTATCTTTCAAAGAATATGGAAAACACGCAGTCTCATTACTTCTTCAGCTCCTCTGTTGTAATTGAAAGTGCCGCAAACTTCCAGGAAGTTGCTGATGTGGGTATTAGGATCTTCAGCTGTATTCCCCCCAAACTAAACTGATTGATGAATCATCTGAATGCATGTTTTGATGTAACACGTATTTGCTGGTAAGGGAGGGAGTACAATACCGGAAATGAGGCCGTCAACCACTGGAATGGTTCTGTCTCAAATGGGAATTGGTGGTGCAACCTCCAAAGGTTCAGGTTCCATGTTGATGATTACTTCTTGGCCTTCTCGCCTTTCCCTTCTCAACTGTCTGATAGTTCTTTCAATCTCTGGGTCAAGCGGTCGGATTTCAAAGCTTCTGGTTCGTCTCATGTAGTGTCTGAGAACCTGAAACACAAGAACAAAAACAATAAGTAAAAATAAATTAGATACAAGTAAAGGTATCTACCCACAAAACTAATAGTGAAAGATAAATAAGTCCCCGGCAACGGCGCCAAAAACTTGACCGGTGCGAATCACACGCGTATAACGCAAGCGCACGTATCGTTCAAGTAGTATAAAAAGTATCAATCCCACAAGGACTTAAAACCTAAGCTATTAATTTTTATGAGGCCAAATGATTACTAGTATCTAACAGATTGATTGTTTGATTGGGTGGTGACTTTTAAAAAACAAGTAAATAAAATTACGCGAAAGTAAATTAAGTGAAATTCAATATTAAGAAACTATCCAGGGTTGTGATTTATTCCAATATCTAATTAAAGATGAAGTGATTATTTCATGTTTGTGTAATATATTCATTTACTAACCTGGAAAACAAAATTATGCAAAAGTCTATATCGATGGCAGATGTAAATACTCAGTTTAACCCAATTGAACCATATGTCTATGTCAAATAAATTACCTGGATTCATTAAGTTTAAGTTCCAATTATGGCTACCCTCGCCCGACAAGTATATGTCTATCCTGTAAGGAAATCTATTAAAGGGTTATCTATCCTCAAGGAAGATCGTTGGCTATTAAGTCTAAGGTTAAAACCTAAAATTCCTTTGTCAAGTTTATTTTAGATTTACCAGATCAATCTTATTAATGGTCAGTTAACAAGAAGTATTAAGCTTAAGACGTAAATATAAACCTTTAAACTACCCAAACTATAAAATAACCCCTTATAAACCAGTGATATTGGATCTTATCATAACCCCAGATAACAGGCTTAGCTACGACACATATCTAAGGCTAGTAAAAACTTAAAAATAAAAGACATAAAGTAAAATGCTGAAAATAAAATGCTAGAAAGTAAATAAATAAAAGAAAATGCTAGAGTAAAAGGATCCACTTTTATCACTATTATTTTAGAGATCTCCCTTAATATAATATATTAACTTGTGTTATATTACCAACCAACCATATAGGCGGTATCCTGATTAAGTCAGATTAAGTTCAACCGACCATAAAAGCGGTATCACAATTTGTCCATAAACGAGCCATATAGGCGGTAATTACCAATCGACCAACCAGGCGATATCCATGCTTAGTCAGGTTAAAACCAGTTTATAATTGATTACCAACCGACCAATATAGCAGTATCTTTGTTAAGTCAAATTTTAAATAGTGAATATATTATAATTAAGGGAGATTAATCTAAATAGCAGTAATAAAAGTTTTACCTTTCACCCTAGAAGGGGGAAGTTACCTCCTCGTGTTGAATAGTAAAAACTGAAAAAGTAAAGAAAGTAAATTATTATTACAGAAAGTAATTAAAATTAATTACAAAACTAAAATTAAAATAAACTAGATATAAAACTCCTTATTTACATCAGAGAATTCAGAGAGGAAGGTACATCTGAAATCAGAAGAATGAGATGAATTTATAGGCATCGATAGGCTTCGCACGTCGCGACGCGGGCTGCGTGTTGTGACGCGCGTGATTGGCATCGTGGAATGCGGAGAGCTCGACATGTGGCATTGGATAAGGTGATAAAGTGACATGTGGCAGAGGTGACTGGGAGTTGAATAATTGTGCTGATGTGGCAATGACATAGCAATGACATGGCGACAAGTGGCGATGTGGATTGTCGGCACCATATGATTGTGACACGTGGCACGCAATGATTGGCTGATGATGACGTGGATGACACATGGCACATTGACTTGGCATGTTGCTGATGTGGACGCTGACGTGGCATACACATGGTGACATGTGGCGATGGTGATTGTTGGTACCATAGGATGATGACACCTGGCACGATGCACGTTAGCAGATCTCATCTGATGTTGACACGTGGCAGACTCAAGTTAGCATCCGGCTCATGTTAGTAAATTTCTCAGATTTTAACAAGTGGCACGGCGTATTTTAGCATGAAGCGGCACAAGTAAGCACATGCCAGCGTACGTTAGGGGTCGCGACGCCAAAGGATTGCGTGTCGCAACGTGCAAAATGATGATTTTGCCCTTTTTGTCATTTTTCACTATTTTAGCCCCAAATCACCTCCAGAATGTCGTAAAACTTTATTTATCTACAAAATAACACAAAACACATCAAAATATTCACAAAACTCAAGAATCTATTCAAAATATTAGGTCAAATGAGTGGGAAATAGTGATACATTTACCACTCATCACCTAACAGGTTTACATTTTTGCGATAAGGTGGATAAATAACTTCAAATGATAGGGGCCCAAACACAAGGTGGCCCATCATCACTTTGAAAACTTTTGGCCCAATTACCATAAGATACAAACTTGTCCGAGTTTAAGTGGCCCAACAAGTTCGTATCCTATGACGAGAGGTCCAAATGGATCCAAATGATAATGGTCCCAAACACAAGTATATGGGTAACTTCTATAGGACATATAACTATGGTTCATATGTGGGCTTACAAGGGTACAGATAAGGCTCTCATCTGCGAAAGGTTGTGAACAACTAGGTCTCCCCACTCCTAGTCTTTTACGTATTTATCGATGTCCAATCTCGATAATACTCTAACTAGGGATATTTAATGATTTATTCTTCGTGGACTGATACTGTCTCATATCATTCTCAGTTCAGGAACAAATCATATGGACCTCTCATCATTTATACATCTAGGTGATCTAATCACAAATGATAAGAGTGCAATCTCTTTGTCACATAGTTAATTTATACAACAACACAATGATATGTACAAATAGTGACGCTATGGGTCATAATTGTCCAACAATCTTCCACTTGGCCTATAGCCAGTCACTCGAGTGTCTACCACCCGAAATATGTACGGTTGGCTCAAATTGCTGAGAAAAGGTTTTCGTCAGCGGATTTTCATGATTATCGTCTGATGCGATTTATTCGATCATCACATCCACACGATGTATGATCCGAACGAATCAGATGAATATCAAAGTATTTATCTGGATCGTTGATGAGACCATTAATTCTTTAGCATGTGCTGAAGCCTAGCTCAGCTGCTAAGAGAACTATATCTAATCTAATTAGATTTTATCGACCCCAGAGGCTTCTATTGCTGCCTCAACTGCAGCAATAATCCGAATTTGTTGTTTATTCGGTAACAGTATCTTGCTTGGAAGATTTCCAGCTCACTGTACCGTTATTCAAACTGTATAGTACCGTTTTTATCGGTTGGGAAACTTGTGGTAGTGATCCTAGTCACTTCAAGTTCTCATTCTCCAAAGTTTAAGACAGCATCCTTAGATCTCTAAGATACTAACGGATGTTCTTAATATCAATCCAGTGACTATCACTTGGATTGGTCTGTTTGTGAATCATATGCTCAAAGCGTATGAGACATCAGGTCGCGTATATTTTACAATGTACGATTCCACGGAGAGTTTTGGAAAGACAAGCTTTCGCCGATTATTATGGGAATATCATTTCCAAGAAATGACACATTATCAATATTTATAGGACATCCACTGTCAGTGCGCTCCCACTAACCCTCTTATATACACAAGAATCTTTTCGTTTTGAATCAAATTATATACTATTATGATTACATCAAAACGATAATTCCTAGAACCAATGCTTGCTTCAATCCAAACATGGATCGATTAACCTGCAAACCTTGTTTGCTAGTTTTGGTACGACAAAACCGACAAGATGTTATAAACATCCTCCAAAAGGTTTCCTTTTCAGGAAAACAATTTTCCCGTTCCAGCTGTCATATTTCATAAATGAAACATGCAGCATTAGCAAGCATTATCCAAATGGATTTACCGTGGCAACAGGTAAAAGGTAGAATCGTAATCAACACAATGTTGATAATGATACCTTTCCGCTAAAAGCCTAGCTTTATACGTTGGTATGTTGCCTTCCATGTATGTCTTGCTTGAAGACTTATAAAGTACCAGTAGGCACAATGTCTTGCGGTACATCAACTAGTATCCAAACTTGTTGACATACATGGAATCCATTTCGGACTCATGGCACTTTGCCATAATAGGGAGTCGATACCTTGTATCACTTCCTCATACGTAGTCAGTTGGTATACCTCAAAAGATTGACATCTTTACGAGGTGAGATCAGAAACCCATACCACATGTTGTTTTCTGAATCTCTCCGACTCACGCGGTTCTTGTGTATTCGAAGATTAATGGTAATAGTTACATCCTTGATGAACTATTTGTGTTCCATCAAGGATTCGGTGCCTTGAATAGTATCACTCCGATTTTCATCGAGTTTTACTATCCTCCCACTTACCACTGCACATCGGTATTCCTCTCAGGAAAATCGCATGGCGAGCAACAATCCAATTGTTCTCAAGTGAGTTGTATAAGTACAATACTTTGGTATCCTTAGGATATCCAACAATTGGCACTTATCCAATTTGGGTTTTAGTTTGGTATCATCCAAACATATGCCTAGCATTCCCAAATTTAACAGGAATGTGAAACCCGGTTCCTTTCACGTTCATATCTAATATGTTATCTGTCAAACAAATTTTAATGGAACCTTATTCTAAATAAGTTCTGCACTGTTTATGCGTATCCGTTGAAGGAAATGGTAGCTCAGAGCGACTCATGATTAACCTAATCATGTCTAACAAAATTCGGTTACTCGGTTTGGACACACCGTCAAATTGACATGTTCCGGGAGGAGTCCTCTTTTGAAAGAATACTTTACTCTTTCAAGTATTTTAGAAATTTATTGCTTAAGTAATTTCCATTACGGTCTTACCGTAACGGTTTAATACTATAGCCGATCTGTTTGTCTATTTCGTGTCGAAACTATAAAAGTTTCCGATTTATGTTCTTCAAAAGAAACACATAACCATAACGCGATGCCACATTCGTATAGGTTACGAAATATTCATATCTAGCCTAGCTAGACATGGGCCCACTAACTTCACTATGAATTAGGGCTAACAGATCGGTGGCATTTACACTTTTACCAAGTAAATAGTATTTTAGGCACTTTGCCCGATAAACTATATTCGTAGACTTTATTTGATTAGAATCAAATCAGTCCTAGTACCCGCTCTTTCAAAAGTGCGGATATACGATTCTTGTTAATGTGTCCCAGACAACATTGCCACTATTAAGTTTCTCCTGATCAAATCAGTTTGAGCTATTTGTTTGCCATGTTATATGTGTGAGATTTATTTATATTTTAAATATAAATTCTGTTGTTCACATCTAATGTGTTTATCTTAATATCATTTTTATATAATAAAACACTTTAGTGTTCTAAAATATAAAGGTTCAATCCGCAACAGATTAAACACTGATATAAAGATAATGTTCCTAGTCAAACTAGTTACATTATAACAGTTTCCTAATTTACGTACATACCCAAAGGGTAGTTCCTAAACTTAGTTATCTACGGTCAAAACAGCGACTTTCGTCCCATTTCCGATTCGCAGATCAATCTCTATTGAAGTCAGTATCCTGTTCAAAACAGATTTTAAACATCAATACATATTTATGTACCACACTAAGTATTTAAATCTAATTTTAATACTAGTAGTGAACATAATTATGACAAACATATTTGAAGTCAGAGCCTTGCTCGTCTTCAATTCCTTCTTGGGATATGTCCTCTTATCTTCCTAGAAGACTATAATGATTTTGCCTTTGCCATTTTTTACACTTCAGAAGCCTTTGGCCAAGCCTTGGCATTCTGGAATATCGAAGTAAGGTGCACCTTGCGCTACTTGCCTAATTGCAAAGTTTGACTTTTCTCCTTGAGAATAGTCATTAACCCTCAAAGAGTTAACTATTGCAATTTATTTACTTCTAAAATCTAAGTATAGATTTATGAAGATCCTTCAATTTCAATATAATACTTTAAGAATCTAATCCTTAGTTCTGATAAAGAAATTAAGGAGTCTATATGACAAGTATAATGGATTAAACATTAAAGTTATTATTACATGAATATTCCAAATATCATGTTCCACTTATTTGCTTAAGGCCAGGCTTAGGCCTATTTTGTTATTTTATCAAATAAACTAACTTATTATATTTCCAGGACCATCCTGAAATATTATTCCCAATTAGAAAAATTAAGTCATTTAAATACATTTTCCCTAGGATTATGTTTCAAATGCTAATCTTTCATTTTATCTTGATTCTAATAGTCCAACTATTTAATCAACGATTTGTGGTACTATGTATTATATTGATTATTATAGTCCAACTATACAATCAAATATAATTTAAATTAATTAACCTCAATTACATTGATACTAATCCAATTATAAAATCAACTGTAAATCGAAATTAATTAACTCAAATATATTGATTACTATAATCCAATTATATAATCAACTATAATACAGTCCAACTGTTTATAAAATAACAATTTAAATATTAGTCCAACTAACATTTAATTGATATCGACGAAATATTTGAAATGAGCGCGTATGGCGAGTAATTGAACGAATATTGCAAACTCAATTCTTGCCTCCCACTATTTTTCGGCGAGCCTCTAACCCTCTGTCGAGTACTAGGGAAACCGTGTTTCCTAGTGGGCTAGGATCCCGTTAAATATCACACAATCTTGACTTTGGCCAACAAATTGTATGATAATTAACTAGGTAGATCTCTAAGATCTATTGGATCCAATCCAATTCCTAGATCTGGTAGGGGGACATCCAAGTCTGAAAACATATATCTTATATATGCCAATACATCCAATGTATTACCTAACCTTTTTCCTCTGAATCAGCTAAGCCTTGGCTTTGGCACAACAAACTTAGTGATCCCATTCAAGCGCGACCCATTGACCATGGAAAGCTTCGTAATCAATGTCGATGGACAAGAAGTGGTCTTGACTTTGGCCAACAAACCACAACTTGAGAAGACACTGATATGGAACAAAGCCTTCGTGATTCAAACACATCTTCGACAGACAAATGCCTTGACTTTGGCCAACAAACCAATGCCGTCTCGGATCTTGAGTGAGAATCACTCAATGGAAGGAAAGACGCTTAATATTTAGCGAGAGTTTTTCGCGTGCAAATTGACAACCAATTTATTATCTTTGTTAAGGTCTCATCATCATACACCCTTAAACATGCATTCTAAACACATAATAAAGCGCATATGTAAAATAATAATGATATGCGGATGTATACTTTACACAATTGATCCTAGATCAAATCTCTCACTTTCTCTCTCCCGCTAGCACATGTATTTACTTCTACCCGTTACACTACACTTCTAAAGAAACCTCATTTACATTGAGGGGAATAAGTGACAAGAGAATACAAAGAAATATGAGATAAGGCTGGACTCGCAGGTCCAATTAATAAATCAAATTTATTACAATTTCCAAAATTGCCCCACCCGACTAATATCCATCTGATATACATTATTCATGCATCACAACCATGTATTCACACAAGCATGTTATCAATCAATCTAATCAAATTAATTAACCTGATAATTAGTGATCATCCAATGTTCAAACAACGATTTGATTTTGTTCGAGTCAAACTCGTTTTGCGAACACGTACTCAAAACGATTTCTTGAATTAAATTAAATTACATAATTAAATCCAATTTAATACGCATTTAATTCTAATTCACTATTTAATTCCAAATTAAATATTACACTTTATAAAATAAACCTTTACGACTTAAATTCCGAATTTAATCGTAACGGGTCTCAAAGCCTAATTAATATCCAATATTAATTTAATTAAAGTCCAATGGGCTTTTAATTAATTTCTTCAAGGCGTGGACTTTTGGTCAACTCGGGTCAAACCGAATAACCAAAATCCAATCCGAGAGTTACCCCATAAGCCCAAAATCAATTTTGGCCCATTAGGCCCAATTAAACTTTAAAGGTTCATTTGTCGCATTTGGGCCTTTTGGAAGCGGTTTTGGGCCTAATTGGATCCAACCAATTTCGCCTAAACCCAACTTTGTTACAACAAAGCCCAACAAGCCCAATAACAACTTTAAAAGCTCAAATCCAATTTAAGGCCCAATTTAATTAAATTACAAAATCCAATTTTTCAATTCAATTAAATAAAGTGTATAGCATTATCAATTACCCAAATCAATATTTCCAAAACACCAAATTTGTCCAATTAATCATGCTTATCATCAAGGAATCATGTCCAACGTAATTTGATCAAAATCAAACCCAATTAACACATGCTAAAGTCTCGGCCAAAGGGGAAAAATATGCCCAAATCAAATTCAATCCAATTGAACCCAATCAAACATAAAATCAATATCCCCTAATGATTTCTAACACATCCAATGATAAAAAAAAATCAAAATCCAAGACAATTTTAGGGTTCTAATTTTCGGCCAACATAAACCAAATTGGGGAAATTTGTTCCAAACCAATTTCTTCAAATTGATCTAATCAATCATCAATTAAACATCAATTAAGCATATTCATCAATCCAATTTCATCAAATAATGCCCAAATTTGTTTTGCCCAATTTTAGCCCTAAAATCAATTTCATGCAATCAATAGCTCAAGATACCATTGTTGAGTTTGCTCTAAGCTTCCCAAGATCATAAATTAAGCATGAAACAAGTGTAAATACAAACAAAAGAGGTGCGAAATAACTCACATTGATCGGTAGAGAGCAGCAAGAATGACCAAAAACGCACTGCTCCTCCTTGCTCGGCAGTGAGCTGTGCAAATGGTGAACTACATGGCATGGGGGCTGCTTCCTCCTCCAAGAATCGGCCATGGGTGTCCTCCATGGAAGCTCCAAGCTCCAAGCTTCACAAGGTGATTCCAAGCTCACGAAAACACTACTCTATCACCTTTGTATTCCTCCATGAGTGTGCTAGCACTTAGATCTTGCAACAAGATCATTAGCTTCTCCATTTTGCTCAGTGAAACCAAAAAAAAACAGAGGAGAAGAATCAGTCCAAGACCGAGAGAGAGGAAGACCAAGTTTTGGCTCCAAAAGCCAAATACCGTAAAAAGGAGAGAGAATGGAAAAAGAAAAAATGTAATTGGTTTTTATATTTTCAAAAAATAATAAACCATTTACCTTTTTCAATTTCAAAAAAGCAAAGCATTTAATGCCTTTCAATCACCTCACATCAACTCACATCAATCAATCAAATGTCACATCACTCAAAGTGACATGTGATTTGACGCTTGATGTGACTTGCGATTTGACGCTTGATTTGACTTGCGTGCCGCACTCGAATTCGAAATGCGAATGCGCTCGCAAACAATCACGGGCTCGGGTTCGCTAATTCCAAATTAATGAATTTTCCGTTGCGTCATAATTAAATGATTACGCCTAGCGAAATCACTATTCACGTCGCTAACGAATTAATTCTAAATTAATTCGTTCGCCCGAATTAAAATCTAATTTTAATTCTGCTTCGAAATCCAATTTCGTATAATATATCAAATATATTATTTTACCGATTAATTCCAAATTAATCGTTCTCTCTCTTTAATTGATATTTTATCCCAGATAAAATATCTCCGCAATTAATCCCAGATTAATTTTCTCTCTCATTAAATTAATCCCAGATTAATTAAAGTGCGAGTCATACGTCATCGGTGAATCTTCGGGGAGCGACCCATGAGATCTCCAGATATGTTGGCAGTAAATCGGGTCGTCGGACTATCCGAACACGTATGTACCTCGTACTACGTTTACACCGATTCACAAGACAAGGTTGGCTTCTAGCAAAACGCCATGCCTACCCAATTCTCCAGAAACATGCTTACATGAATAAGCGATATATATCAGGCGTAGTATATGTGGTATTGCGTATATGGATCCAGTATCGGATGATCACGTGCTAGGCCTGGGGCTGGAATCGTGTCTGCCCTGTACGAAGCACATGTCCGATCTCTGGTAACTAGTCTCTATATCGGATAAACATGACCTTGTCATTTTATCCCAATGACTGCAGTAATAAAGAGAACCAGTACCGTATCCTACGTGACCATCAACTCCATATGACTGGAGTGACACTTCCGTCTTGACATCACATTCAACACACTACGATTCTCAATATACCCAGTATTGGCGTACACAGAACCTGTTAAAGCCCTGGACGACCTTAACCAAAGTATATTGATTGTCGTATGTATTAGCGGTGCAAGTCTCAGGTAAAGACCAAATACACCTACCCTGATTTCAGACTTCCATAGACACATAGTCATACTACCAATGGAATTCCGAAGGGGTCTATCCAGAGCGAAGCTATTTCCCGTACCATTGGTAAAACACAACCTCCTATTACACTTGCATGAGTATCCTATACCCAAATATATGAGACATGTGATGTTGTTCCCTCACAACGCGCACAAGTGTAATACTAGTCTTTTACGTATTTATCGATGTCCAATCTCGATAATACTCTGACTAGGAATATTTAATGTTTTATCCTTCGTGGACTGATACTGTCTCATATCATTCTCAGTTCAGGAACAAATCATATGGACCTCTCATCATTTATACATCTAGGTGATCTAATCACAAATGATAAGAGTGCAATCTCTCTGTCACATAGTTAATTTGTACAACAACACAATGATATGTACAAATAGTGACGCTATGGGTCATAATTGTCCAACATAAATATCCCTAGTCGTAGTATTATCGAGATGGCATCGATAATGCGGAATAGGCTAGTATTACACTTGTGCGTGTTATAGAAGCGTAACGACATAGTTCTCATATATTTGGGTATTGGATACTCATGCCAGTGTAATATGAGGTTCTGATTATCGATGGTACAGAAACAGCTTCGCTCTGGATAGACCCCTCGGAATCCCATTGGTAGTATGACTATGTGTCTATGGGAATCCGAATCAGGGTAGGTGTATTTGGTCTTAACCTGAGACTTGCATCGCTAATGCTTGCGACAATTATTATACTTTGGTTTTGGTCGTCTGGGGCTTTAACAGGTTCTGTGTACACCTCTTCTGGGTTTATTGAGAATCGTAGTATATTGGGTGTGATGTCAAGATGGAAGTATCACTTTAGTCATATGGAGATGATGATCACGTAGGATACGGAACTAGTACTCTTAAGTACTGCAGTCATCGGGGTAATATGACTAGGTCATGATTATCTGATTATAGAGGTTAGTTACCAGAGATCCGATATATGCTTCGTACGGGGCAGACACAATTTCAGCCCTAGGCCTAGCATGTGATATCGATACTGGATCATAATACGCAATACTACGCATACTACGCGTGACATAGATTACATACTACCAACTTTGGAATTTTGGTAATTGATATTATTGATTTTGGAAAATCAAAAACACACATCTCTCACATTCTTCTCTTCTTGGCCGAATGCATGGCCTCTTTTTCTCTCAAGTTGGGCGTGAACATAGGGTTTATTCTCTTTGATTTTGATTCAAAATCTCAAGTGCTAGCACACACAAAGGAGTCATTCAAAGGTGATAGGGAAACTATTCCATGAGTTTGAAATTCATTCAACAAGCTTGGAGCTCATCATTCATGCAAAGGAGAGTTTGGAGCACAACACAAAGGTTGAAAATTTTGTTATCTCCTACATCCTCTTAGCCGATCAAAGTCAGTACTTTCTGCTATCTTACTTTGTTTATTCACACAAATTTTATGCTTAATTGATCTTGGCTAGTTCTTAGAGAACCCAATATCATGATGATTTAGTGTTCATCTCAGTCCTCTTTTTATGCAGAATTATGGATTCATCAATAAAATGAAATGCAAATTTTAGGCAATGGCAAGTACAATAAAAGTTATCTAAATTGAAATGCAAAGTTCAGGCAATGACAAGTACAATAAAACTTATTAAGCGTCATTGATTCATTCAATTAAGCAATAGAGATCATACTTGATTCCTCTGATATGAACGAACTGGCAAGCTTACTCGACACTATCTCAAAACATATGCAAGGTTACTCAACATTATCTACTCAAACCCAGAAACATTGATGTAATCATCTTATTCTTTGACAAAAAAATTGATCGAATCTTCTCATTTTTTTTAATCTAATATACATATGACTATGAGGATATGCAGAGGATACCATATACTAGCTCATGCACAAAAGAAATTCAGTCCATAAATATAGCAGCAAAAGCTTTGGAAACTACTGGAATTCAAAGTTGATAAAACATTAATAACAACAATAGAAGTAGCCAATTCACAAATTCAGGAAAACAAAATGTTAACAAATCAAAATTCAGGAAAAGTGATCAATTGGGCAAAATCCATTATGCAAAATATAAACCCTAATGCAACTTTGAGAAAACCAGCGACAATCATCTCAAAAATACAATCAAATAACATAATAACACTGAAAATTGACATTAAAGATAATATTTTTGAATTAAAAAGAGAAAATTAACCTGGAGTAGAGGATAAGAAGCTGAATATGTGCATAAGGCAGACATTTAAAACATCCATCCCAATACCAAATAATCATAATAAATACAATTATGAAAATTAGAACACAATATGGAGATAATTCCAGTATTAAGAAGTGAGATCATCATCATATATTAATAATCCGATAACGTAATTTAGGGTCAAGTGTGATGAGTTGAGTGACAGAGAGAGTTTGAGATGTGAGGGAAAATTTAGGGTTTTTATTTTTATTAAAACGATTCGGTTCGGTTTAACTGGTGCGGTTCGGATTCTCACCTAAATCGAACCATAAACCGTTTGGGGTGGGTCAATCCGAACCGCAAACCGAACCCTTAGAAAAAAAATCATAAATTCGATCCGGTTTGCTTCGGTTCACGGTCTGGTTCGGTTCGGACGGTTTTTTTGCCCACCCCTAATGTGATGACTTCAACTTGTGTAGTTCAGAAAGGTCGTTCATGTTCTTCACGAATTTGGAGGTGGTTGAATTACGTACATATAAGCGAGGCTTATATGACGAACGTGTCTGGACTTAGATAGTCCCATAATATGAAGTGTACTCGTTGAGTACTTGGGTAGCCGATAATGTTTGATAATAAATAATATTTGATATTATAATTATTAATTAAAATAATTAAGTATTATTGAATAACATTAATTTTTTACTTTGATCCAATTGGATTAATTATATTAATCCAAAATCACACAAGGGTTTTGTTTTAATTTCATAAATATCTCTACCATTGAAGGATATTTTAGTAATTACAAAATCTATAATAATTGGTGTATTTGGCTTGATTTAATTAGATTAAATCAAAGTGGGAGACAATGAATTAATCAATTGGTTAAACTTTATCTAGATTTAATTGGATTAAATGAAAGTGGTAGATAAAGGTGATTAGTTACAACTAATTATACATATTTGGAAAAACTAGATTAAGCCCACTTAAAAATTGATTATAATTTTTATTAATTAAAATTACATAAGCTTCACTATAAAAGGAAGCTTGAGGAAGTTTTTAAGCAAGGAAGCAGTAAGGTAAAATATAAGAAAAATTAACCTAAAAAAATATTTAGAGAAGTTTTGGAAGTTCTCTATATTTTTTCAACAAAGATGAGAATATTAGATTTGTTGTTCAAGCTTACTAGGTAAGTTTGATATTCTCTAATAAATTATGTTTTTGTATTTGATACAAACTATAGCTTGAAGTTGAAATTAGGTTAATAAATTGTGTATGGATGCTTTAGAAGCATAAACACAATATGTTTGTGATTGGTAAAATTAGAGTGTGGAACTCTAGATAAAAACTTGGAGCTATGGTTATCATTTCTAGAATCATGACCACCTTTGAGTGACCTAGAATTTTTCATAAGTCTCTTCATTATGGGATTCTAATTTGTTTTGTGTTTTGGATTCAAAATTTATGTATGTGGGTATTTAGAATACATTTATATTTTTTTAAAAATATTTGATATTTTGAAAAACATGATTTTATTCTATAACATGTGTTGATGTTGGTTTTGATGTTAAAATTATATTTTGAGTGTTTAGGGAAGGTTGGAATGAAATTGGGTAAAACACTAAATTTTCATTAGCTATCTGTTTCCAAAGAGCTGATGAAAAAAATTTATAGCTAATGTGTTGAAACGTCAGCGCATAAGCAATTTAAGCTTCAATACATAATTAATTATTCATTCAGCGCATGTATGCGCTGAATGAAGTAATTTTTAGTGTTCCTAGAACATGCCAAGATCTTCTAAGAGTGATTTGTGTGTGAAAAATCAAAGAGGAGTTGCGGAAAGACATACTTTGATTGGATGAGTTTCAAGACTTTTTCCATGTATTTGATGAAGCTCCAAGCTTTCTTAAGTGTTTCCAACACTTGGGTAAGTTTCCCTATCACATTGATTAACTTCTTTATGTGCTAGCAAGAACAAATTTTTGAAAGAAAATTTTCCCTTCCAATGGAAGCCATATTCGGCCAAGAGAGAAGAAATGGGAGAGATGAATAGTCAGTCATATTCCAAAGTTGATTTGCCTTAATTTATATTAGGTTGGTGTGTAGGACTTGGTTTGTGTGTTTTAAAAGCAATCCAAGCCTTTCAAACAACCAATTACCAAATTCCCTCACTAGTCAAACATTTGATGTAAGTTGGTTGGCCCCACTTTAAATTCCAAATTTAAGTCGGACAATCCAACACGCAACTTCACTCGGGCCCGGGTTCGTTTAATTCTGAATTAAACGAAATACCGTTGCGACTTAATTAAATCCAATTTAATTAAATAATAATGTCTTACAATATTATTACGTAAGTCGCTTACGAATTAATTCCAAATTAATTCGTTCGCTAGAATTAAAGTCCAATTTAATTCCGCATTGAAATCAAATTTTAATTAATATATCTAATATATTATTTTAGCCCAATTGAATAAATTAAATAGTAAAAAGTCCAATTTCACTATTAAATTTAGTTTACCGATTAATTCCAAAATAATCACGTTCTCTCTTCTCGAAGAATTTAATCCCAGATAAATTCTCGACGCAATTAATCCCAGATTAATTTTTTCTCTTGATAATTAATTCCCAGATTAATTATTGCCGTGATTAATCCCAGATTAATTTTCTCTCTCATAATTAATCCCAGATTAATTTTCTGTTCGAGTCAAATCTCAACGGTGAATCTTCGGGAAATACGGTCATCGGACTATCAGAATACGTGCGTACCCGGTACCACGTTCTTACCGATTTACAAGACATGGTTGGCTTCTAGCAAAGCACCGTGCCTACCCAATTCTCCATAAATATTCTTTACAGGAATATGTAATCTTTGTCAGGCGTAGTATACGTAGTATTGCGTATTACGATCCAGTATCGGATGTCACATGCTAGGCCTAGGGCTGGAATTGTGTCTGCCCCGTACGAAGCATATATCGGATATCTGGTAACTAGTCTCTATAATCGGACAATCATGACTTAGTCATATTATCCCGATGACTGCAGTACTTAAGAGTACTAGTTCCGTATCCTACGTGATCATCATCTCCATATGACTGAAGTGATATTTCCATCTTGACATCACACCCAATACACTACGATTCTCAGTATACCTAGAAGAGGCGTACACAAAAATTGTTAAAGCCTCGAACGACCAAAACCAAAGTATACTGATTGTCGCAAGTATTAGCGATGCAAGTCTCAGGTTAAGACCAAATACAATTACCCAGATTCGGGTTCCCATAGACACATAGTCATACTACCAATGTGATTCTGAGGGGTCTATCCAGAGCGAAATTGTTTCCATGCCATTGGTAAACAGAACCTCCTATTACACTTGCATGAGTATCCAATACCCAAATATATGAGAACTATGATGTCATGCTTCCATAACACGTACAAGTGTAATACTAGCCTATTCCGCATTATCGATGTCCAGTCTCGATAATACTACGACTAGAGATATTTAATGATTAAACCTTATGTGGATTAATATAGTCTCATATCTTATTAATCATATGGACTTTTATCATTTATATATATCCCGGTAATGCAATTACAAATGATAAAAGAGCAATTTCCTTTGTCACATAGTTAATTTGTATAACAACACCATGTTCTGTACAAATAGTGATGCTATGGGTCATAACTGTCCAACAATCTCCCACTTGGCCTATAGCCAATTACTCAAGTGTCCTACACCTGAATTATATACGGGTTGCTCAAAATTCTGGTGAGAAACAGCTTTCGTCAGCGAATTTGCAATGTCATCATCTGATGTGTTTTATTTGATCATCACATTGCCACGATGTATGATCTGACGAATCAGATGAAATAGTCGAAGTATATACTTGGATCATTGATGAGACCGCGGTTCCTTAACCTGTGTTGTAGCCCAGCTCAGCTGCTAACATAATTATACCTAATCCAATTAGGATTATATAGATCCAAAATGTTTCTTTTGCTGCCTCAGCTGCAGCAATGTTCCACTTTTGTTATTTATTCGGCAACAATATCTTGCTTGGAAGATTTTCAGCTCACTGTTACATTATTCAAACTAAATATGTACCTTTATTGTGACTTAAAGTCATCTTTGTCAGTTTGGAAACTTGCAGCGGTGAACCTAGTCACCTCAAGTTCTCATTTCCCCATATTCACAGAAAGCATCTTTAGTTTGTCCAAGATACTGATGAGTGATAAATGTATCACTGTTGCCCACTCATTTAACTTGATATTTTATATAGTTTCTTGAGTTTTGTGAATATTTTGATGTGTTTTGTGTTATTTTGTAGATAAATAAAGTTTCAGGACATTCTGGAGGTGTTTTGGGGCAAAATGGACAAAATTGGACAAAAAGGGCAAAATCATCATTTCAGCGTCGCGACGCTGAAGCCTTGCGCGTCGCGACGCCCAACATGCGCCGAATCTACTAACATGCGCCTGGTCAACGGGTCAGAATTTGAGAAGTTTGACTTTGCTAACGTGCGCCGTGACACGTGTCACCATCACAGAAGATCTGCTAACGTGCACCGCGTGCCACGTGTCAACAAATCAACGAGCCGCCTTCAGAAGCCGCCTTGCCACTTGTCGCCTGATCGCTTCAGCCGCCCTGCCACGTGTCAGAAATTCAACGATGCCGCCTTTAGCCAGCCGCCGAACCAATCAGAAGTCGACACGTCAGCGCGTCGCGACGCGCAAAGCTTGCGCGGTCCGACGCTGGGAGCCTACTGGGGCTTATAAATTCAGTTCGAATTTTCAGTTTCAGTTGTACCATTCTCTCTCAATTCTTTGTTCTAAATTGAGAGTTTCTCTCTCTAGTTCTTTAAATTCAAGTTTTGTAATTACTTTTTAATAGTAATAGTAATTTCTTTCTTAAACTTTTTCGGTTTTTACTATTACTATGAGAAGGTAACTTCTCAATGCTAAGGTAATAAGGTAATTCTTTTACTATTGCTTTTTAGATTAATCTCCCTAAATATAATATATAATCTATTTAAAATTTGACTTAATGAGGATACCGCCATAATGGTCGGTTGGTTATTAAAATTTCTATTCCGCCTTTATGGCTGGTATATTGTTGTTCCGCCTTTATGGCTGGTATATATTGTTGTTCCGCCTATATGGCTGGTTTATCTTGATTCCGCCTTTATGGCTGGTTTATTAACAAATATTACCGCCTTTATGGCTGGTTGGAAAATTATCACAGGTTTATATATTATATAATGGGAGATATCTAAATAGTAATTAGTAAAAGTTAATTCCTTTTACCTTAGCATTTCATTTCATTGCATTTCTACTTTACCACAATTTTACTTTCGGCATTTTTACTTTATGTATTTTATTTTACTAGCCCTAAATATGTGTTGTAACTAAATTAGTTATCTAGGGTTGTGATAAAATTCTAATATCACTGGTTTATAAGAGGTTAGATTATAAGTTTGGGTAATTAAAAGATTTATTTATTGAGTCTTAATCTTAATGCTTTTTATTAATTGGCCACTAATAAAATTGATTAGGTAAACTTAAAATGAACTAGACATAGAGATTTTAAGTTTAAGACCTTAGTCTCAACAACCCACGATCTTCCTTAAGGATAGATAACCCTTTAATAGATTTCCTTACAGGATAGACATATACCTGTTAGGCGGGGGTAACCATAATTGGAACTTTAACTTAATGAATCCAGATAATTTGGTTGACATAGACATATGGTTCAATTAGGTTAAACTGGGTATTTGTGTCTGACCATCGACAGATGCTTTCACATATTTTAGTGTTCCAGGTTAATAAATCAATATTTTACCCAATTATAAAATAACCGCTTCATCTTTAAAAATGATAATTGAAGAAATCACAACCCTAGATAAGTTTTAATATTGAATTTTCTTATAACTTACTTTTAATCAATCTTATTTACTTGCTTTTAAAGTTAGAATCATCTTCAATCAAATCAATCAAACTGATAGATACTTGTAATAATTTAACCACATAAAATTAATAGATTAGGTATTAAGTCCTCGTGGGATCGATACATTTTATACTACTTGAACGATACGTGCGCTTGCGTTATACGTGTGTGTTTACGCCGGTCAGATACTCAAGGACATTCTTAACTTCAATCCAGTTACTATCACCTGGATTGGTCTGATTGCATCTACATATGCTCAAAGCATACGAGACATCAGGTCACGTACATATCAAAACGTACGAACACTAAGAGAGTGTCAGCAGCTTTATAGATCTATCCCAGTAGATCTTTATTACTAGAATAAAGCCTGTTTCTCCCAGGTATTTCATGGAGAATTTTAATGAAAGCCAAGCTTTCACCGATTATATTATAGGAATGTTATTGCTAAGAAGCAATACATCATCAACTTATAGGACATTCATTGTCAGTGCGCTCCCACTAACCTTCTTATATACACAAGAATTATATTCATTTTAAATGAAATCATATACCATTATGATCTCATCAAAACACTGGTTCCAAGAACACAATGCTTGCTTCAATCCATAAATGGATCGATTTAACTTGCAAACCTTGTTTGCATATTTTGGCACGACAAAACCATCAGGATATTGTAAACATCCTCCAAAAGGTTTCCGTTAAGGAAAACGGTTTTGACGTCCATATGCCATATTTCATAAATGAAATATGCAGCATTAGCAAGCATTATCCAAATGGATTTAATTATGGCAACAGGTGAAATTTTTTAATCATATTCGACACTATGTCGTTGACGATACCCTTTCTGTACAAGCCTAGCTGTGTACATTTGTATGTTGCCATCCATGTATGTCTTCTTTGAAGACTCATTTAGTACCAATAGGCACAATGCCTTCGGGTACATCAACCAGTGTCCAAACTTAGTTGGTATACATGGAATCCATTTCGGACTTCATGGCACTTTGCCATTAAATGAGTCGATACCTTGTATCACTTCCTCATACGTAGTCGGTTCGTCTTCCTCAATAAGATTGATATCTTCATGAGGTGAGATAAGAAACACATACATTCCAGGTTGTTTTCTGACTCTCTCTGACCTACGCGGTTCTTGTGTATTCGAAGATTATTGGTAAAGTTTCATCCCTGATGAACTGTTGGTGTTCCGTGAGGACTCGGTGCCTGGAACAGTATTACTCTGATTTTTCATCGAGTTTTAATTTCCTCCCACTTACCACTGCATATAGGAATTCCTCTTAGGAAAGCCGCATGGAGAGCAACAATTACATTGTTCTCTTGTAAGTTGTGGAATTAGTTTCCTTAGGATAACCAATTACATTGTGGGCACTTATCTGATTTGGGTTGTAGTTTGGTATCATCCAAACATATGCCCAGCATATCCAAATCTTCAGGAATGAGAAACCCGATTTTTTTCCTGTTCATATCTAATATGAAGTCTGTCTAACAGATTTTCATGGAACCTTATTCAAAATAAGTATTGCAATGTTCAATGCATATCCCTAGAAGGAAATTGGTAGCTCAGAGCGATTCATCATTAACCTTACCATGTCCAACAAGGTTCGGTTTCTCTGTTCGGACACACCGTCAAATTGAGGTGTCCCGGAAGGAGTCCACTGTGAAAGAATACCATACTCTTTCAAGTAATCTTGAAACTCATATGTTTAAGTATTTTACATTATGGTCCGACTGTAATGTTATTAATATTTTTACCGGTCTATTTTCTACTTCGTGTCGAAACTCATTGATTATATCAAAAGTTTTCGACTTGTGTTTCAGAAGATACACATAACCATAATGCGATGCAACATCCGTAAAGGTTACGAAGTATTTATATCCACTTCTAGCCTAGTTAGATATGGGCCCACTTTCGTCACAATGAACGAGGGCTAACAGATCAGTGGCACGTACATCCTTTACCACTAAAAGGCGTTTTAGGCATTTTGCCTAATAAACAAGATTCGTATACGTCATTTGAATTAGAATCAAATATGTCCTAGTACCCACTCTTTGAAAGTGTGGATATATGAGTCTTGTCAATGTGTCCTAGACAACAATGCCACTAATAAGTCTCATCTGATTTACTCAGTTTGAGCCATTTGTTTGTCATGTTATATGTTTGAGATTTTTTTATATTCAAAATATAAATACTGTTATTCATATCTAATATGTATATCTCAATATCATCTTTATAAACAAAACACTTAGTGTTCATGAACATAAAGGTATACCTGCAACGGTTACACTAGATATGGAGATAATGTTTCTAGTCAAACTAGGTACATTATAACAGTTTCCTAATTTAAGTACATGTCTAAAGGGCAATGACAAAACTTAGGTTCCCACAGCCAAAACAGTGACTCTCGTCCCGTTTCCGACTCACAAGTCGATCTCAACTGAAGCCAGTCTCCTACTAATCAGCAGATCTCGCACGTTAGTACATATGTATGTACCACATCCAGTATTAAAAATCCAATTTTAAAACTAGTAGTGGATATGTTTATAACAAACATACATGAAGCCGGAGCCTTGCCCGTCTTCACTTCCTTCATGTCTACCTTTTCCATATGGCAGTCACGCTTCCAGTGACCCCGTTTGCCACAATTTAGGCAGACATCTTGGGATATGTCATTTGTCTTCCTAGAAGACTGTGACATTTTGCCTTTTCCCTTTTTCACATCCCTATAAGCCTTCGGCCAAGCCTTGGCCTTCTAGGATGTCGAATTAAGACGCGCCTTGCGCTTCTTGCCCTTTTAGAAGCTTTGGCTCTGCCTCCTTGAGCATAGCCATAACTCTCCAAGAGTTTTCTCTTGGTTTAAGATGAACTCGCCCCAGCTTTCGGGTAGAGACTGTAAGATCAAATCTATTGAAGTCTCGGCCTCATAGGTAATGGCCAGTTAACCTAGCTGTTCGATGTCAGCAATCATCTGTGACACCTAGTGCTCGACAGATGTACCATCTAACATACGCAAGCGAAAGAACTTCTTTTGTACTTAGTACTTCTAAGATCTTAGATTATATATGTGAAGATCCTTTAATTTCAACATCATGGTATAAGGATCTAATCCTTAATTCTGACGATTAAATTAAGGAGTCATTGCGGCAAGCATAACAGATTGCGCACTAACGTTATCATCACAATGAGTCTTCTAAAGCTCATGTTCTACTATTTTCTCAACTCCTGGCTTAGGCCCGAGAGGTCGCTCTATCAAATAGAGTAACGTCTCAACTCCCAGGACTATCTTGAGATTCATTTCTCAATATGAAAATTAAAGCCGTAAAAGACATTTTTCACTAGGATTATGTCATTTGACGCTAATCTTTCAAGTCATCTTGATTTCTATAGTCCAACAATCCTATCAACGATTTCGGGTACAATCTAATGTAATGATTACTATAGTCTAACTATATAATAATAACTACAATTTGATTGGTTAAATTCAAATGTATTGATTACTATAATCTAATTATATAACCAACTATAAATAAAATAGTTTGAATACAATCCAACTGTTCAATTAAAATAACAATTGAATATTAGTCTAACTAATATTAATGACGAAAAATTAAATAAGCGCGTATTGGCAAATTTAAACGAAATTATAAATTTAATACTTGCCTCCCACTATTTTTCGGCGAGCCTCTAACCCTCTGTGGAGTACTCGGGAAACCTAGTTTCCTAGTGGGCTAGGATCCCGTTAAATAACACACAACCTTGACTTTTGCCAACAAGTTGTATGAAACTTAACTAGGTAAATCTCTAAGATCAATTGGATCACATCCAATTCCTAGATCGAGTAGGTGGACCTCCAATTCCGAAACATATATCCAATATATGTCAATATATCCAATATATTCCCTAACCTTTTTCCTCTGAATCAACTAAGCATTGGCTTTGGCTCAACAAGCTTAATGAAACCAGTTAAGCGTGACCCATTGACAGTGGGAAAGCTTCATAATCGAGGTCAATAAACAAGAAGTGACCTTGACTTTGGCCAACAAATCACAACTTGCCCAAGACGTACGATATGGAACAAAGCTTTCGTGATTCAAACACATCCGCGATGGACAAAGGTCTTGACTTTGGCCAACAAACCAATGCCAATCTTGGATCTTGAGAGAGAATCACTAAATGGAGGAAACGCTTAATATAAAATGAGGGTTTTTGTCGCGATTTGGCAACCAATTTATTATCTTTAATTAGGTCTCATCATACACTCTTAAGCATGCATTCTAAAAGCATAATAAGGTGCGAATAAAATAATAATGATATTCGAATGGATATATAACAAACTTTGTTCCTAGAACAAATCTCTCCATTTCCTCTCTCCCGCTAGCATTATTCATACTTCTACCCAATTACATAATACTTCTAAAGAAACCTCATTTACGTTGAGGGGAATTGGTGAGAAGATAAATACAAAGAGAATAGAGATAATAGGCTGGACACGCAGGTTCAATTAATAAATTCTAAATTTATTACAATAATTTCCAAAATTGCCCTCACCCTTCTAATATCCATCCGATATACATTATTCATTCATACATCCAAGTATTCACACAAAACATGTTATCAATCAATCTAATCCAATTAATTAATCTTTGAATTAATGACCATCCAATGTTCAAACAACGATTTGATTTGCGCGAGTCCAACTCGTTTAAGAATAAGTAATCAAAGTACGTATTCTTGAATTATATCGAACTAAAATTTTAAATCCATTTTAAATTATATTAAATACTAATTCATATTTAATTCCAAATTAAATAATTACACTTTTAAAAGTGCCATTTAGACTTGGATTCCAAATCCAATAATCAATCCACATTGGTCTCAAAGGCCCAATTAGTATCCAATGTCAATTTAATTTTAAGTCCAATGGGCTTTTAATTAATTTCTAAGGCACGAGCTTTGGCCATTATGGATCAAACCCAAGATGCCAAGGCTTAATAAGGAATCATCCTTATGTCATAAAATCAATTTTGGCCCATTAGGCCCAATTAAAATTTTAAAGGCCCAAATGTTATATTTGGACTTTATGGAAATGGTATTAGGCTCAATTGGATCAAACCCAATTGTCCAAAACCAAACTTGGCCCAACCAAGCCCATTAAGCCCAATTACAACAATTAAATTAATACATTTTTCCAAATTACATATTAATTTAATTCAAGTGTAATTAACATAATTAATCAACTAATCTAATATTCCAAAATACTAATTAATCCAATTAATCATGCTCAACATTTTCAATTCATGTCCAACACAAATTGAAGCAAAATAATTTATTATAACATGCTTCATACTCACGGTTTTGGCAATGAAATTATGATACAATTTGATTTCAATCCAATTAAATCAACATCTAAAATACATTTCATGCCAATTAACATATCCAATTGCTAATTTCAAAATATCACCATGAGTCATCTAGGTCATGTATAAGAATTAGGGGATTTTTGATCCAATCAATTTTTCACAAATTCAACAATGCACAAATCCAATTCAACATCATATAAAAATAACTCAACCATCAAATTAGGCATTTCATGCTCCAAACACAAAAATCCCAAATTTAAAGTCATGAACCCTAGATTTTCAAATCAAACTTAGGAGGCTCTGATACCATTGTTAGTGTTCCTAGAACATGTCAAGATCTTCTAAGAGTGATTTGTGTGTGAAAAATCAAAGAGGAGTTGCGGAAAGACTTACTTTGATTGGATGAGTTTCAAGACTTTTTCCATGTATTTGATGAAGCTCCAAGCTTTCTTCCTGTCACATTGATTAACTCTTTTATGTGCTAGCAAGAACAAATTTTTGAAAGAAAAATTTCCCTTCCAATGGAAGCCATATTCGGCCAAGAGAGAAGAAATATGAGAGGTGAATAGTAAGTCATATTCCAAAGCTGACTTGCTTTAATTTATATTAGGTTGGTGTGTAGGATTTGTTTTGTGTGTTTTAAAAGCAATCCAAGCCTTTCACACAACCAATTACCAAATTCCATCACTAGTCAAACATTTGATGTAAGTTGGTGGGCCCCACTTTAAATTCCAAATTTAAGTCGGACAATCCAATACTCAACTTCGCTCGGGCCCGGGTTCGTTTAATTCCGAATTAAACGAAATGTCGTTGCAACTTAATTAAATCCAATTTAATTAAATAATAATGCCTCGTAATATTATTACGTAAGTCGCTTACGAATTAATTCCAAATTAATTCGTTCGCTAGAATTAAAGTCCAATTTAATTCCGCATTGAAATCAAATTTCAATTAATATATCTAATATATTATTTTAGCCCAATTGAATAAATTAAATAGTAAAAAATCCAATTTCACTATTAAATTGAGTTTACCGATTAATTCCAAATTAATCACGTTATCTCTTCTCGACGAATTTAATCCCATATAAATTCTCGACGCAATTAATCCAGATTAATTTTCTGTTCGAGTCAAATCTCAACGGTGAATCTTCGGGAAGCGACCCAAGAGATCCCTGGATATGTTGGCAGTAAATACGGTCATCGGACTATCTGAATACGTGCGTACCCGGTACCACGTTCTTACCGATTTACAAGACATGGTTGGCTTCTAGCAAAGCACCGTGCCTACCCAATTCTCCAGAAATATTCTTTAAAGGAATATGTAATCTTTGTCAGGTGTAGTATATGTAGTATTGCGTATTACGATCCAGTGTCGGATGTCACATGCTAGGCCTAGGGCTGGAATTGTGTCTGCCCCGTACGACGTATATATCGAATTTCTGGTAACTAGTATCTATAATCAGATAATCATGACCTAGTCATATTATCCCGATGACTGCAGTACTTAAGAGTACTAGTTTCGTATCCTACGTTATCATCGTCTCCATATTAATGAAGTGATATTTTCATCTTGACATCACACCCAATACACTACGATTCTCAGTATACCCAGAAGAGGCGTACCCAAAACCTGTTATAGCCCCAGACGACCAAAACCAAAGCATACTTATTATCGCAAGTATTAGCGATGCAAGTCTCAGGTTAAGACCAAATACACATACCCTGATTCGGATTCTCATAGACACATAGTCATACTACCAATGGGATTCTGAGGGGTCTATCCAGAGCGAAGCTGTTTCCGTACCATCGGTAAACAGAACCTCCTATAACACTTGGATGAGTATCCAATACCCAAATATATGAGAACTATGCTGTTGCGCTACCATAACACGCACAAGTGTAATACTAGCCTATTCCGCATTATCGATGTCCAGTCTCGATAATACTACAACTATCGATATTAATGATTAAACCTTACGTGGATTAATACTGTCTCATATCTTATTAATCTGGTACTAATCATATGGACTCTTATCATTTATATATATATTCCGGTAATCCAATTACAAATTATAAAATAGTAATTTCTTTTGTCACATAGTTAATTTGTACAACAACATCATGTTCTGTACAAATAGTGATGCTATGAGTCATAATTGTCCAACAGCAATTGCATGCGCTTATATGCGCCGAAACGCATGAGTGTACTTGGCACGTGCGATACGCGCAAAATTAAATTTTTCTCCTGTTTAGTTTTTTACACTCCGATTTATCTCTGGTTTTCCCTATACACTCATAATGAAATATAGTACTCCATTAAATTTTTTAAAAATACACACATGCCTGATATCTATGAGTTAGACCCACTTTCGCTGCATAGGACACTGATTCGACCCTATGGGTCCCATATACACCCCAACAGAATGGTATTAGCACAGGTATTAACCATGCAACACATGTATTTGAATCTATACCTCGGTAATTTTAACTTAATTATACATAAGTCATATTGGATATGCATTGCATGGTTTAAATTAAAAATTTTATTTTGACCCAAGTACATTAATGAATTGATTGTCATAAATCTCCCGTGATTAGGTGATTATTTTATTTTAAGTAATAGTATTAATAATGTTGGAGCATTCTTGGATGGACCGTCCTGTCAATATAGAGATGAATGAGTTCTTATTACTTATGTCCAATACCATCATTATTGTTAGGGTATAAATGGTCAGAACATAGGTCGCTTCGGTAAAATATTAGATGTAGCATGATGAGTTCATAGTCACCCAGTACCGTCATTATTGTGAGGATGTACTTACGAAACTCATAAGTTCACATTGACAAATACACACTTGGAACAATTCTTAATCCAATATTGTCATTATTGTGAGGATAACAAACGGTTCATGACCAAACTTAGGAGTCATATGGATGTGATTGACCTTTGAGGTATACCTAATGAGTTTTTGAATGCCAATTTTGTCATTATTGTAAAGCTGGAGTAAATATCATGAGATCCATTTCCTGCTATGAAATTTTATTGCCAAATTTCAATTTTTCCGTTAAGGGAGATTACAGAATTACGTAAAGTATGGGAGGGCACTAATAGATTTAAAATCCTTAATCGTATTAGTTTTTTTATATTGAAATGAAAATGTTCTGCTAGTGTTTAATTATTGTCTTCTAGATGGCTGCCGCAAAACCATTAATGCGACTTTTGGATTCTAATAAACTTAAATGAGCCGAGAACTACTTTGAGTGGGAAATGAACATATGCCTTGTCTTAGAGTCAGAAAAATTGAGCTATATGATGCTCAATCCATTTCTAGTCGAAATCGATCTTAATTCCACTTCTGAAGAGTATGAAACATTTGAAAAATGGAAGGATGATAACCTAATGGTGAAATCCTACATTTTAGGATCGATGATTCCAAATTTGCTAAGACAATACATAGAGGTACCTGCTGCTTGGAGCATTATGAGAACACTCAGGGAGTTGTTCGAAGCAGATTAAGAAATTGAAATATATCTGAGGTCTAAGGAATTTTTCCATGCTACGCTCAAGGATGGAGGAGTGGTCAACATTCATGCTTTAAACATGATCGACCGTATCCGATATTTAGAACGACAGGGCATTGTGATCGATGAACGGATAGGTCGAAATTTGATTATATCTTCTTTGTCTGGTACTTACGCTGATTTTGTGTTAAATTTTCATATGCATTCGATGCAAGCCAGTTATGAAGAACTTCATAACATGTTATGCACGATGAAACATGATTTTAAGAAATGCAGTCATATTTGGTAGCTCTATGGTGGAGCAAGCTCTTCAAAGGTTTCCAGAAAGTCGAAGAGAATCAAAATGGAAAGAAGAAAATATCAAAGAGAGACTCCAAGAAGTACAAAACTACAAGACCGCATGTAGCTCGTGATGCATGTCTACATTGCAAGAAGTCTGGACACTGAAAGAAAGATTGTCCAGAGTTGAAAGAAAAGGCAGAACCCTCAAGCCCTGAGGTTTAGAAGAAGGCTGAACAAACGGGAGGTCCAGCTTAGAGTTGAAAATGGTGAGACATTGGATGTCAATGCCATATGAACGGTGTTAGACAATTATGACCCATAGCATCACTATTTGTAAAAGACATGGTGTTCTTTGTAGCAATTAACTATGTGACAAAGGAAATTGCTCTTTTATCATTTTGTAATTTGATTACTTGGATAAATAAATGATAAAAGTCCTTATGATTAGTTTCGAATTAATAAGATATGAGCCAGTATTAATCCAAGAAAGGTTTAATCATTAAATATCCCCAGTCATAGTATTATCGAGACTGGACATCGATAATGCGGAATAGGCTAGTATTACACTTGTGTGCGTTATGGAATCTTAACGGTATAGTTCTTATATATTTAAGTATTGGATACTTATGCAAGTGTGATAGGAGGTTCTGTTAGCCGTTGGAACGGGAACAGCTTTGCTCTGGATAGGCCCCTCGAAATCCCATTGGTAGTATGACTATGTGTCTATGGGAATCCGAATCAGGGTAGGTGTATTTGGTTTTAACCTGAGACTTGCATTGCTAATACTTATGACAATCAGTACGCTTTGGTTTTGGTCGTCCGGGGCTTTAACATGTTCTGTGTACGCCTTTTTTGGGTTTACTGAGAATCGTAGTGTATTGGGTGTGATGTCAAGATGGAAGTATCATTTCAGTCATATGGAAATGATGATCACGCAGGGATACAGAACTAGTACTCTCAAATGCTGCAGCTATCGGGATAGTATGACTAGGTCATGATTATCCGATTAAAGAGACTAGTTGCTAGTGATCCGATATATGCTTCGTATGTGGCATACACAATTCCAGCCCTAAGCCTAGCATGTGACATCCGATAGTGGATCGTAATACGAAATACATAGTTTATTATGCCTGATATAGATTTTATATTCTTTGTTGAATATTTCTGGAGAATTGGGTAGGCACGGTGCTTTGCTAGAAGCAAACCATGTCTTGTAAATCGGTAAGAACGTAGTACTGGGTATGCACGTGTTCGGATAGTCCGACAACCGAATTTACTGCCAATATATCCATGGATCTCTTTGGTCGCTTCCCAAAGATTCACCAATGACACTTGACTCGAACATAATTAATCTAGGATTAATTATAAGAGAGAGAAAATTAATCTGGGATTAATTACGGCAAGAATTTATCTGGGATAAAATTCTAATAGAAGAAAGAACACGATTAGTTTGGAATTAATCGATTAAATAATACATTAGATTTATTAATTGAAATTGGATTTCAAAGTGGAATTAAAATTGGATTTTAATTCGAGCGAACGAATTAATTTAGAATTAATTCGCAAGCGACTTTCGTAATAATTTTGCTAGGCATTATTATTTAATTAAATTTAATTTAATTATGTCGCGACAGAAAATTCGTTTAATCGGATTAAATGAACCCGAGCCCGAAGTGTGTTGAGTAAGCCATTTGAATTTTGAATTTAAGAGGTGGGGCCCACCAACTTACATCAAATGTCTACATGAATGATGGAAGTGGTTGGGGGTATTTAATGTCATTTTCCCTCCAACACACTTTGACTTTGTTTTTGCTTTTTGGAAAAGCATATACCAACTTTTGCAAGCCATATTTTTTGTGATTGTTTTAGAAACAAAATATCAAAAACAAAACATTATCTCTCTCCCTCTCCAATTGCCGTGAGCTAGGGTTCTTATTCTCTTTGATTTTGCTTTAAAAATCAAGCAAGCTAACACTTAAGGAGTTGTGTGAGGTGATAGGGAAACTCACCCTTGGATTGGATTCACTCAAAAAAGGCTTGGAACTTCCAACAAACATGAAAAAAATTTGAAATCAACATCCGATCAATGTAAGTTTTTCCGCAACTCTCTTGATCATTCACACACTAAATCATGTATTAGAGACCTTGGGCATGTCTAGGACACTAACAAACGGTTGTATTAAATCTCCATAATAGATTAAATTATTTTTAAATGACTGTTATTATGTACCATCTCTTATCAGATAAATAATATCGTTATCGATATTGGATAAAGAGGGATATAAAATAAATATTAAAGATAGTGCTTTATGTTTATATGATAAAGACAACTATTTGATATGTGAATGTTCTTTATCTAACGCTCATTATATTTTGGAAACATATCGAGATGTCTTTAATATAGAGGAAATTATAAATAAAAGATCTGAATTAAATAATACTGAATTATGGCATATGAGATTGGGCCACATAGGTATTAGACGCCTATCAAAATTAGTCAGGGATGGTTTGATTGAAGATCTTACCTTAGACTATAAGATAACATTCATTTTTTGTGTGATCCTCTACACTCTGATGTCATGTATGTCAGAGACATTTCATGGTCTGACCGCTAGATATTCGTTGGGTATGGACCGATGCACTCGATAATCAAGTGCATATCAAGATAGGATAATTCGGCTCGTATGTGTACCATAAGGGGTTGAGGTATCCATGTGAGTAAGTCACGATTCTTAAGACTTTGGCCAAAGCTGATCACCGAGGGTGGATCGCATATATCAGAAATGGTGTTTCTATTAGTTGTAAAGAATTGTGGGCATGTCGACATTATGAGATGTGCGCCTTGGAAACTTGATGGTGTAATCTATATTTCCTAAGCACAACCTGGATAGCCTACGATGGAGGGATTGTTAAACATATATGGTGACCTCGATTTGTATAGTTCAGAAAGGTCATTCGTGTTCTTCGCGAATCCGGAGGTGGTCGAATTGTGTACATATAAGCTAGGCTTATATGACGAATGTGTCTGGAATTAGAGAGTCTCACAATATGAAGTTTACTCGTTGAGTACTTGGATAGCCGACAATGTTTGATAACAAATAATATTTGATATTATAATAATCAATTGAAATAATTAAGTGTTATTGAATAACATTAATTATTTACTTTGACAAAATTGGATTAAATGGATTAATCCAAGATCACACAAGGGTTTTGTTGTAATTTCATAAATATCTCTATCATTGAAGGATATTTTGTAATTATAAAATATGTAATAATATATGTATTTAGCTTGATTTAAATGGATTAAATCAAAGTGTTAGACAATGAACTAGTCAATTGGTTAAACTTTGTCTAGATTAAATTGGATTAAATCAAAGTGGTAGACAAATGTGATTAGTCACACCTAATTATAAATATTTGAACAAATTGAATTAAGCTCACTTAAAAGTTGGTTAGAAATTTTATTAATTAAAACTTGCATAAGCTTCACTATAAAATGCAAGCTTGAACAAGTTTTTGAACAAGCAAGCATCAAGGAAAAACATAAGAAACGTTAGACTAAAGAATTATTTAAAGAAGCTTTGGAAGTTATCTATATTTTTCAATAAGGAGGAGAAGATTAGATCTTTGGTTCAAGCTTACTAGGTAAGTTTGATTTTCTCCAATAAATATGTTTTTGTATTTGATACATAGTAATATAGCTTGAAGTTTAAATTATGTTAATAAATTGTGTATGGATGCTTTGAAAGCATAAACAAAATATGCTTGTGATTGAGTCAAAAATTGTTCATATTAGACATGAATTTAAAATTAGAGTTTGGAACTCTAGATAAAAGCTTGGAGCTATGACTACCATTCTAGAATCACTTGACCACATTTAAGTGACCCAGAATTGTTCATGAGTCACTTCAATATGGAATTATAATTTGGTTTGTGTTTTGGATTCAAAATTTACTTGACAAACTCACAAAGTGGTTATTTACTCCCAAGTATAAGAGTGTCGAGTTAATAAAATAACCCGGTAAGTCCGGGGTCAATCCACATGGAATAGATTTAATAGGATAAAATAATAATTTGAGTGAAAAGAAAAAGACTGATTTTTTTGAAATGATTGAAAATTTTAAATTAAACTGCAACAATAAAATAAAATTTTGGGGTTAGGAGATCTACTTTTCAAATTTCAAATATAGAAATTTGACTTTTTATAATATATAATTTGTCATTATTACCTAATTAATTTATTTCAGGAATTAATTATACCAAAACATATAAAACCAGCCATAAAAGCGGTGATAACATTTGTTTATAACTAGTCCAGTCAGGTACTCAATTATGCAAAATAAATAAAATCAGCCATATATGAGGTAACAAAATTTGTAAATAATTAATCCAAATTTAAATTAAATATTAATCATTAGATTATAATTAATTTATTATAATATAAATAAGATTAATCTATATTTTTATATTAAAAATTTCACCTATTACCCTAACAAAATGAAATTAGCTACTTATGATTTGAATAAAAAACACTCATAATTTTATTACTGAAAGAAAAAGAAATTACAAGAAAGCTTAAGAAATTAAAACAAACAAGAGTTGAAATTCCACAAATTTTCAGAGAAAACTATGGACTTCTAGATTGTCATTACACACCGTTTCATTTTTTCATTTTTTTTTATTTTATTTTTTGTTTTTTGTTCTTTTTTGTCTTTAATAATTATATATAACATACTTTGGATTTTCCATCAATTTCGGCCTTGAAAACTTCAGAACTAGAAATTCTTATAAATAGTAAAGTTGAAGATATTTGAGTCTTCTTTCATTTAGAAATAAAATCGCCACAATCCGATATCGAAGTAAAAAGTTATGGCCACAATAAGAAAATTGTGCAAAGTAAGAATTTCTGTAATTGTACATTATTAGAACGCCGTTTTAAGTTTTTGGCCTCCAAAATCCAAATGTGAAGTCCATTTTTCTAGTTATGTATCCAAAGTATTATTTCACCTACATAAGAAATAAAAATCATAACAAAAATATATAAAACATAAATTTAATTATTATTTCACAAATGTGCTAAATTAAGGGGATTAATGAAACTATAAGTGTAAAATTATTACTTTATCTTTATTAAATGTATAATTTTTAGTGTCCATCACACCCTTAACTAGTTTATTACTAGTCCATACTAATTTAAACGAAAACTTGAAACAAAAGTTTTTATCCAAGTTGACAATTGTTTTCTTTCTTTCTAAATAATCAAATAAACAAATTCTCCTGTACTTTTTACCCTTCTTCCATACACACATAAAATAGAGTATCAATAAATTTATTGTGCCCATAATATTCACAGGTCTTGTTGAAAAGAGAGTAATATTTTTGTCCTAAAGTTATATCAGAATTCACACTTTTTGACAAAGGTAATTTATTTAAATACAAAATAGTAGTTTTTTTTTAAATAATAATACATCTTTAACCCTTGTAACGAGCTTTAGGCAAGTGACTCCTAAACCAGTTGGTTTTATGGAACTATGTCTTAAGACACCCTTTGAAACATCCCCGATCTGGGAGATGTTATCGGCAAGAGATAGACCATACTAACCCCATAAGCGTCTGTCTTTCTAACTATACACTACACTATTACTCTTTTCTCAATCAAAATCTTAAGTACGGGACTAATAATACAAACTCAATAATTATGACAGTAAACTTAATAACTTTTGCTTAGAATGACTTTCGCATTACTCAAGACTAATACATGACTTCTGACTGACTCTGATTGGACTCTCACTCTTCTGACTTGGACTGGTGGACTCCAACCCTAGTGACTGCAACAATATCCGTCCTCCCGAGCTCGTCCTCCGAGAATACCTGCAAAACAAAGAAACTGGGGGTGGAAGGTTAGATCGATATTTCATCTAAGTGAGTGGATGAAAAACTGTAATACTGATATGAAATCATTCAGTTCTAAAATCAAAACTTCAAAAAATGACTTATATGAAAACTCTCTTTCTGAAAACTTTACTTGAAATCTCTTTTATAAAACTTAACCTTTCTAAAGACTGCTTTCTCAAAACTGCTTTCTAAATTCTGGTCTCTGAAAACTGTTTCCTGAAACTCTGATATCTGAAAACTCTTTGTCTGAAAATCTGATTTTTGAGTGTTGTTTGTATCTGAAAACTTAACGTATGAGGTCTTTACGTATCGCCGTCCCCCCATACGCCTAACTAGAGCCAACAGTGCAAACTAATGTCCTTGGGGCGTTACGTATCGTCGTCCCCCAAGCCACGAAACTAGAACTGGGGGTGCAGATCTATGCTACCCTCCAAGCTCTAAAACTAGGGTCTAGGGGCATTACGTATCGCTGTCCCCCTAGCCCTAAACTAGGATCTGGGGGAGTTACGTATCGCCGTCCCCCCAGTCCTCTATATGTGCACATGTTCTATATCCGTCAATTCCAAACTGTATCAAGTTACATATTGGGGTGGGTTTTTCCCCATGTCCCGAAAAACATAAAACTATTGTTTCGAAAATATTTATTTTCTAAAATATTTCTCAAAGTGTGCTTGATAAAATATATCTGATAAATAAAATTGGCTAACGCCCTAAAAGCAAGAATAGTAAGTCTGATATGAAAATACGGAAAGAAAATGAAGTAAAAGAGAAAGGATCCACTCACTGATTATAAAATGAGGCTGCGTTTCTCGCTTGCTGAAGAAAGCTCTGGTTCCTGCAATATCATATAATTGATAATTCGATTAAAAAGTGAACTAAGGGACATTTTCTGAATTAATTTAGGTCTATCAGTCTGAATACTTTTATTGTTATAACAAGGCATAACGCACTTATATCATGATGTTATATATATACAAACTGATATGAGGCCCTAAGGGTGGCCTCTAACGCACTAGGATGGGACTGGAATGATTTAAAAATGATTTGGAAAAATTTATGCCACACGTCGCGACGCACAGTGTCCAAAAGCGTGTCATAAATTTTCTCTTGTCCATCGTAACACAATTCTCTTCAGCGTCGCGACGTGACCTGGTTTTCCAGGATTCTGTTTTGCTTCTCTAAGCTCATCCAATGCACAAACATCATACTACACTCCATACCAACATTTTCATACTAAAAATCAATGTAAAATATATCATATATCACTCCATTTTATATCCCCTAAAATACCATCTCATCAACAATCAACTTTGAATTCATTTCATGCATTTGGCCAAATTACACCCAAACTTAACAAATTATGGTTTATCAACATTTCCATTGCCTCAAAAAAAAATCACACAATCATTATCATACCCAAGCTCACTACACAATTCAATTATCAAATAGTCAAACTTAACATTTAAAAATTTAGGTTATGGATTTCTTACCTTCTTTTCTTCTGAACTTCCTCATCATCTAGGATTTTATGGATGCCAAGCCTTCTTATTTCTTCCTTCTTATCTTCCCTCCATTTTATTCTTCTTCTTTCACATTTTCTACTATCTATTTTGTTTTAATTCCTAAATTTGTGAATAGTACTCACTCGAATTTTTTATCTGCATTTTTTACTTGCTTCTAATCCAAATTTGGAAAAATATTCAACGTGAAAATTGTAGGACTTGGTCCCAACTTACCGATGATATAAAATTCATTAAAATCAGAGTTTGTATGAGGAAGTTATGGCCCAAACACCGTAGGTTTTCCGGAATGAAATATCGTACAATTTTGTATCGAAACTTTGAGGAAATTTATTGTCTCCCAAGATCACTTCATGAGTGCATATGTGTTTTGGGTCGGTGGTTGAGAATATTGATCGAAGGGGTTATCGGTCGTTACACCCTTACGGACTTAATTGTTCAGATCTCATATGTTAAAAAGAATAAGTGTCTGATTTCCTTAATCTTTCTCTTTAACCCTTATAACGAGTTTTGGGTCAGTGACTCCCAGACCAGCTGGCCTTAGGGTACTCAGTGTTAAATTACCCCTTCAGACTTAATTGTTTGAGTTAGAGAGCTACGAAATCAAACTTATTTACACATATTTTTTTTGTTTTTTTAATAAAACAACTCAAAATCTACCATTTTACGCTAACAATCATTGCTTATTGAGGCAAGATGTCGTGTTACTAAGTAAAAGCTTGATTATTTTTATAATAATTTTTTTAAACTAACTCAAACTCTACCATTTTACACGAACAATCATTGTTTGTTGATGCAAGATGCATGGTTACTAAGTAAAAGCATGGTTAGTTTTTTTTTGAATAAAAATAAAATTTCACTACCTTTAGGTGCTACCTCAAACAAACTAGAGAACTGAATATTATAAAGTTTTCACTTACAACCCACGATCATACATTACCGTGTATATTGACAATACATGTCAAATGAGCATATGAAGATCAAATTTAATCAATATTATGGAGAATTCACAAATTTAAATGATTCAAAAAGAAATGAATAAAAATAACTTATTACGAAACATTATGATATGTCTAAGGAGCGAAAACTCCTTACACAACCATATCTGAACAATTATTCCACTTGGTTAGTCAAAATTTATTGTTGGTTTGTGTGTAGTTTTATTTGAAAAAACAGAAAAGAAAATCAACACAAAATATTTTTTTTTACGTAAAAAATAACAACATAAAAAATAAATACATAAATATTTGTTTTTTTAAAGAAAAACACAACATAAAAATGAAAAATATCTAGTCAACTATCCTCTCCCCCCAACCAAATTTAGACATTGTCCCCAATGTTCGAATAAGAAGACGTGGAGTTTAGAAGACATCACCTGATTAGTGTGGAATTGACGATTGAATCTATGAATATTTAAAAAAATTACATATTAAGATTCAAGTTCACTATACGCTTCTTGCCACGATCGTTATCAGACCAGTTCAACTGGGAAAAAATGGGGTCGATTTTTGGTTGATAAGTTAAGAGTTGGTCAATTAATTCATCAACTTTTCTTACAGTTAGGAAGATATCTTTTACCCGTTTAGAAATGAACCTAAAAGAAAATATAAAAAGTGATCAACATTAAGTAGTCCAATGGGTTTTTGGTGAATGTTCAAGTTCGCCCATGATGCAACCATGAATATTTCTTCCAACGTGCCCAGATCACCTAGTAAAGCAATAAAAGCGTCAGCATGAATAATCATTTTAGTAAGTCTTTCAGACATACCTGAGATAATGTATTCTTCTCCATTTTTATTTTCCGATGAGGTTTTCATCTGCCAAAGGTTTTGGAATGATCCCCATAACGGGACTGTCATCTTCTTGCACGGCCTTTGAAACACATCACATCAATCCAAGATTGCCACCACCATATATTAAGTACATGTTTCTTTCTGCCATAACTCTACCCAATTCTTTTACAGTTTCAACAAATTCTGGTTTAGTTCGAGAGCTAGTTCGACAAAACACATAGACTCGTCGTCTTGAAGTTTTCTCCATTTTTATTTTCTCTCTTATCTGAATGTGTCGAAGAGAGAAATGATGAGCTGTATTTATGGATTCTGAAAAAGGGTGAGTAATAAAAGCACTAGTACCTGCAAAATGACAATTGTCATATGAACAGTAAAATAGATCATGAAAGTCAAAAAGCTTAGATACTGTGGGCAAAATTAAAGTGAAGGAAATCAAAACAGTAAAACAAAAGTTTAAAGTAAATGAAATTAAAACAATAAATTAAAAAATATTTACTGTTAGTTGTGATATGGCTCACATCTTCCTCTGGTTTTACATCCAGTAACGGCTTGAACGCCCTCTATGGGTCATGGATATGCTTCCCATCCAATTTTCTTATAAATTGGCAAACATGGTATTTTAAAGTCAGATTCCTGAGACTGAATTGTTGTCTTTCTTTTTGAAATTGTGTATGAAAATTACGAATTACTCGATGAACATGTCCATTAGGATGTGTTTCAAGAGTCAATGATATATCATGTAAAGACTTCTTACTCAAGCCATCTTTAATGAATTGAATTTTATCTTCACGATTGTCAGACACCATTCCTAAAGAACGACAACGAGTGTTACACGTCCAGTGTGCAAATTTATAACAAACATCTAATTATTTAGCTCTTCATTTCCCAGTAAAGTTTCGTTTCCCTAAACCTAACATGTAAGAAATGAAAGAGTTAGATGACTCACCTGCCAAGCGAACTCTTGCTTCAATTACCAAACGAATATCACTAGGAATAACATGGAACATAAGAAGCCTCATTCTTTCGGTGCGCGTTTTTGAAATTGTCATCAAGTATTTTAAGGAAGATAAGGAAAATGATTGTGGAGTTTTGCAAGAGTTTCTTCCATGGCTTGATTGTAGGATATCGGTAATTTTAGGAAACTAAAACAACTGACTTAGAGTCACGGAGTATCGTTATCCGCTGTTTAACCGTGGTGCAAGATTCTGAAAAAAAAAGAAAAAAGAAAATATTACTGCAAAACTCAAGAGAAAATGAAAATTAGACAAATACAAAAGAAAAGAAAAGAAAATACATCAATCACAGTACACTAAGTTTGAAAGGAAAAGAGATTTTTGAGAATTTCAACACTCCAAAAATGGTTTCAGATGTTGTCCATTCCCTTTAAATACATCACCATCCCTATGATTCTCAATGTCAATAGCTCCATATGGGTAAACATGCTTCACAATAAATGAGCCACTCCATTTTTTTTCAATTTTTCCGGTAAATAAATGAAGACGGAAAAGAAAGTGAAGGAAAAACAAGAAAAGCTTAAGGATAATTGGAGATTAAAGGTAATTTTTATCATTCTTGAGTTTAGAAAGTTGGTTTCTTGTTCTTGTGTTCCTATAATAGTTCTAGGGTTTATTTACTTGTTGAAAATTGGGGCTTTTATTTTTGGTGGATGGATTTGAAGGCCTTGTACATGTGTGAAGTAGTATTGAATAATATTATTGTAATATTTATTCAATTTGATCATTTGTTGATATGTTGCCATTCTAGATTGTTATGACCACTCTTGTAATGCCTAGAATTATTCTTGGGTGCTTCATTGGTGGTAACTTGGATTGGTGTTAAGATTAATATGATTAATGTTGAAAAAGTTGGATCAAAGCATGAAAAATTGATTATTTTTGTTGCTAAATCAGATCTGGAAAATCTGGGTTGTTTGTGATGAAAATGATGTCATTTTAATGTATTGGATGTGTTTTGGGTGTTGGAACAATTTCCGGAAATTGTTTCGGAGTTGGAATAAGCGAAAACGGCGAAAAACGGCGTTACCGGGTGACGGCTGCCCAAACAGTGAATTTGTCACTGTTCAGGCAGCCCATGAACTGTCCTAATACTATTGGGACTGACCTGGGCAGCCCACATGTGTATTGGGTGGTCGGTTCGATCAAAAACGTGTTTTAGGCCATTTTGCTGAAAAACGTTTTCGTAAACGTTTCGCGACGTTTCTTAGTTATTTATGTTGTTATTTGATATCGAATAAATATGTTTAGGTGAAATGTGATTATTCATATTGGATATTGAATAATTTATTCGGTAATTTTAAAAGTTTTAAAATTACGATTTCGCCCGAACAGCTCTTCCGCCGCGCCCCGCACCCAAAACCCCAACACATTTGGTCCTCATGCTAGCTAGATTAACTGTAGCAAATCCAATATAATTGGATTGTCTAATTATATACTCACATAATTGTAACGACCAATAGTTTTTACTACCGTATACAACTATACTGTTACTAAAGGGACGAAGGTACATAGAATAAAATTGTATTGAGACTCATATATACTAATGAGATGACTTTGGGGATAATCGGTAAAATTCTTGAAGTCCCGAGACGAGACTGTACAGTATTTCCATTGGATAGCTCGTGGTATTTGGGTCGTACCTTTTTTATATGATCTTCAATTTTTATGAATTTTATATCGTCGGAAAGCTGAGATCGAGATCTACAACCCTTGCGTTGAACAATTTTCCAAATTCGGACCAGAAATAGGTCAAAAATGCCAGTCAAAAATTCGGATGAATAGTAATTTTGGACCCAAGTGATAAAATCTCAAAATTTCTCCACTTTTCTACCCACTTCTACATTGTTCTTTATATCAATTAAATCCTAATATATAAAGGGGCTACTATTCACCATTTCCAAAATTTAAAAAAAAAACAAAAAAAAAAACAAAAAAAAAAAGAGAAAAAGAAAAACCGAGAGAAGAGAAGAGAGGAAGAAAAAAGAGAGAGGGAAAATTGGCAAGAAAATTTAATTTTTGAGTGATTAATCTTCAGCTTTTGTGCTTCAAAGATACCGTTGTTAAAGTGAATAATATTTATCCTTTATTGGGTTTTGTGAATTTTGATGATATTGTTGTTGGGTATTGCTTTGAATCTTCATTTGACATTCCAAGTTTAAACTACAAGGGAATCTGCAGCCATTTTCAGTTGACTGAATGGCTTTGGCATTTACGAACCTTTCATGGTGGTTGAGGAGCGGAAAGCATCAGGAGCCTAAAACCTCTAACGGGCCGTCTTTAAATTCTTCATCTGATTCAGGATTGTGGGAATCAGATAATCTGAAGTTTCCTTTAGTTAGGAGGGCTAATATGGGCTCTTCGTCTAGGAAGGTGCAAAAAAAAAAGTGGCAAAGTCGGGAAGAGAGGAAAATTGATAGGGAATATGATGTTGTTATTGTGCCTTCTGATGGTGGATGTGTTTCAGGGTCTGAGTCCGATGATTCAGATTATTCAGTTGGATGGTTGGAGCCTCATGGACCTGGGTTCCAGAGTGATGATGATGCAGACAATAGTTTTGCTGTGTTGGTTCCATGCTATGGGCATGTAACGCATGTTCAAGATGATTTGGTGGCAGAAACAACGAAAACTGTTTTGGGTGCTATTGTGAATATCCCTGATAATTACTCTGCTGACCATTATAGGAATTGCGATCTCCTTCGACGAAGCAGTATAGTTCCAGCCGGTCTCCAAACACAGTGAGTGGACATCTCTTTTTTAAAGTTGATTTCATTTATTGATTTAATTGTTCTTTATAAATTCAGACTTATTTTTTCCAGCACATAAGGCGTTAGCCTTTATTTCTTTACACTTAGTTTTCAGATGATAATGATTTAGAAAAGAAATATTTTCAGAAAAACGTTTGATACAATTTTGAGATTTAAATTATGAGTTTATGTTTTTCGGGGCATGAGGGAAAAACTCACCCTAGTATGTAACTTGATACAGTT
>SKCR01044147.1:0-112854 GCA_019454045.1 Zanthoxylum bungeanum
AATATTTAATTTAAATCCAGATTAATTATTGATGAATTTTATTACCGCCTATATGACTGATTTTATATATTTGGCATAATTGAGTACCTAACTGGACTTATTATAGACAGATGTTATCACCGCCTTTATGGCTGGTTTTATATGTTTTAGTATAATTAATTCCTGAAATAAATTAACTCAATAATAATGACAATTTATACATTATAAAATGCAAGATTTCTCTAAATTTGAAATATTAAAAGTGGATACCCTAGCCCCATCATTTTATTTTATTGTTGCAATCCAATTGAAAATTATCAATCACTTCAAACAATTCAGTCTTTTTTATTTTCATTCGAACTATTATTTTATTTTGCTAAATCTATTTCCTGTGGATCGACCCGAACTTACCGGATTATTTTTTTACTTCGACACTCTTATACTTCGGAGTAAAAAACCACTTTGTGAGTGTATTTGTAGGTTGTGCCTTTTCCATTAGGCTTTGGAGTTGACTTGTAGAGAAGTTTCGAACTTCTGTGGAATTTTCATCTTTACCAGACCTTTGGGATGATATCAACCCTATGCTGTTTAGCCCTCACTTGAAGAATTTTTGGCTGGTTACATGTTTCTATTTACTCTACTTAATTTGGAAATTTTGGAACCAATTTCGCTTTCAATAGGCTAGGCACACTCCGCGCAACCTCCAAATCGCTATCTCTTCTCACATTCTTCTTATCGCTAAATATTGTTCTGGATATGTGGCTTATGATGCAAATACGGAGATTATGATGGATCTAGGCATTCCCCCTAATCTTCCTAGCGCTTCTCGTTATATGATTATTTACTGGATGTAGGAACGAAGCGGAGTTTATCGTTATGCTTATGTGTAGGAATTAATTCCTCGCACAACCGAAACACTTTTAGGAATTAGGATCGACCTTTAAAATTTTCTACCCTTCCTTCTCTAAGGCCGAATCGTACCAACAATTGGACTTGTTGTTTTGCAGTTTATTTACTGTATCTTTGACGCAAAACAATCAGCCCCAAATAGTAATAATTTAGGATATTTCTCAACATCGAAAATTACCTAAACCTTTTAGAGATAAAAAGTCACACAAAAATTTTCTTTCTTTCAAACACTTGTGTTGATGTGTTTTTTGGGCACTATGCTATTTAAGCAGCACAACAGGGGTAAGAAAGGTAATTCACTTCTCGGTCAAAATCATTAATGCCGACCCGACCACTAAGAGCCAAACAGTGAGAGGCTGAGCACTTGATGATAGGTGACCGACCACTTTTTCAGATAAACCGGGCACTATCAGGTCGACAGCAGCATCCTCAGTACAAAGAACTAATCATGACCGACCTCATAAAGACCGACCATATGGCGAGACATGTTCAAGGAAATGACGCCCTATTCTTGCGGATAAGATAAACAAGTTATCCTACTTTATCAAGGAAAAGTAATAAGTCAGAATCCAAAAAGAATAAGAAAAGTGAAAGCAGTAGTATTAGCTATGAATCCTTATAGGAGAACATTGATTCGACCAGGAATTCTTATACGAATAGGAATCTGATTTCTGTACTATTATAAATAGAAGGGTAGAATATGTGTAATAGCATCTGAATCTTCAAGGTCTGACTTATAGAAAACAAAAAGAGACCCGAAAAGAGTGTTTAAGTAATAAAAATATCATCATGTTTGTGTCCGTGGACGTAGGTCGGATCTAAATCCACCGAACCACGTTAAATCTCCTTGTTGATTGGTGTATTTATCTGTTAAGTTTGCCTTTGGTCCCCCCATAACCAAACAAATTCACTATTGAAGGAGGATTTCCTCGGGAGTGATATTCCAATATTACCCTGAGACCAAAATCAGCCGTCAACAACTTGAGAGAAAAAAATGAGAAAGGAATAAGATGGTTAGGGTTTTTCAAGAATGAGAGCCTTCCTAAAATGAAAAAACTTTCTTTTTATAGTTAGGCTTTATGTTAGATTAATTTATAATTAAAAATTACAAAACAACCCCAAACCCTAAGTAAATTCGGCCACCCCTTTATATTTGTAACATCAAAATTTTTATGATAAATGTCATCATAATGACATTAAATGTGTTACTAAATAAAATGATGTAACTTTCATTTTAATAGTGAGAGTTTAAAATCAATTTTTAAACTTATTCATTTCCAAAATAATATATTAAATTATAAAACATAATTTAATAATTATAAACTTTTTAAACCAATAAATGATTATAATAATCATTTATTTAAAGAAAACTTTATATTAAATTTAATATAAATTTCAAGTGTAAAATTAATTATTAATCATATTAATAATTATAATACACGTGAGTTTATAAATGATTATCTCAAAATCATTTATTTAAATAAAACTTTATATTAAATTTAATATAAAGTTTCAAGTGTGACATTAATTATTAATCATGCTAATAATTATAGTACACGTGAGTTTATAAATGCACTATTAAATTATATTTAATTTGCTACAGTATATCGAGCTAACATGTGGACCAAATGGACCTACAATTCTGAGCTCCAATAATCCCGAAATATTAATTAAAACTCTTTAATTAAATATTAATACTTATACACTAAGCCTGAAAGTACATTTAGTATTTAAGGGCATACATGATAATTTATAGTATGTAATTTTAAAATCAATATTTTAATAAATGAATAAGTGCATCATTTATTACTTAAAATAAAATCTCATTTACATATTACATTATGTTCTAGGGCATATGTCCCAACAATCTCACACTTGCACTAGACCAAATGAGATATGACGCATAATCCTAGACCCTCTATGTGACCTTTAAACACTTTAGCTGTCAAGGTCTTTGTAAACGGATAACCAGATTATCTACAGATGTTATCTGCAATATCTCCTAAAGAGATGATATTTCTCTCTATATTTTCCCTCTCTTATGGCTTATTGGTTGTTGGAATTGACCACTACACCACTATTATCACAATAAAGTATGAATGGTTTATCCATATCTTGAACAACTGACCGGCGTAAACACACACGTATAACGCAAGCGCACGTATCGTTCAAGTAGTATAAAAATATCGATCCCACGAGGACTTAATTCCTACTATTGTTATTAATTGTTGATACTATTTATTTACAAATATCTAATTATAGGGAGAAGGGAATTGATTGCTTGAAATGATTTGATTTGTAGATTTACTAAATAAATAAAAAGACAAAAGATAAAAGAAAATACTAAGGAAAATAAAAAGATTCAAAGATCTATGGTTGTGAATCTTTCTAATATCAATTAAAAGATGAAGTAGTTAAATCATAGTTGAATAATTATTGAATTACTAAATTATGTAAAAGCCTCTTTCGAATGATCATTTACAAAAACCTAGTTATAATCCAATTGAACCATATGTCTATGTCAATTAAATTACCTAGATTCATTAAGGTTAAGTTCCAATTATGACTACCCCCGCCCGACAGGTATATGTCTATCCTGTAAGGAAATCTATTAAAGGGTTATCTATCCTTAAGGAAGATCGTGGGTTGTTGAGACTAAGGTCTTAAACTTAAAATCCCTATGTCTAGTTCATTTTAAGTTTACCTAATCAATTTTATTAGTGATCAGTTATAAAAAGCATTAAGATTATGACTCAACAAATAACTCTTTAATTACCCAAACTATAATCTAACCCTTTTTAAATCCGGTGTGATATTAGATTTAATCACAACCCTAGATATTTAACTTAGTTACAACACAAACTAAAGATGATATAAACTTAAAAGACAGAAAATGAAATTGCAGAAAATTAAAATAAATAAATGAAATGCTAAGGTAAAAGGAAATAACTTCTACTATATACTATTTAGATATCTCCCAATAATATAATATATAATCTTGTGATATTTTAAACCAACCGTCCGGAATGGCGGTATCCTGATTAAGTCAAATTCAAATATACCAGCCATAAGGCGGAACAGAAATATAAATTAAGCCAACCGACCTAGAATGGCGGTATCCTCATTAAGTCAGGTTTAACCAGTTAAATTGAATAACCAACCGACCTAGAATGGCGGTATCTTTTTATTAATTTAGATTTTAAATAGTTTATATATTATATTTTAAGGGAGATTAATCTAAATAGCAAAAGTAAAAGAATTACCTTATTACCTCAGCATAGAGACGTTACCCCCTCATGGATGGTTAGAATTACTACTACAAAGCGTAAATAAAACTGAATAAAAGAAGAAAATATGAAGAACTCTCAATTATTTATAAGGATTTCAGAGGAAGAGGTACATTTGAAACTAAAAATTCGAAATCTATTTATAGGCAAAAAAATCTAATTTTTTATTATTATTTTTCTGATTTTTATTATTTTATTATTTTATTATTTTATTATTATTTTTTTTGGATCGCTGAATTTTCGACACGTGGCATGGTGTGCTAAAAATGACGGCTCGTTGAATCTTTGACACGTGGCATGGTGGTGCAATTACCAAAATACCCTCGGTGTCGGGACGCCCAAAATTACCAAAATACCCTTTTCGTCAAATTTCACAGTTTTGCTCCAAATCACCTCCAGAATATCTTGAAACTTTATTTCGGTGTCGGGATGTCCAAAATTACCAAAATACCCTTTGTGTCGGGACGCCCAAAATTACCAAAATACCCTTTTTGCCAAATTTCACCAAATTTCACAGTTTTGCTCCAAATCACCTCCAGAATGTCCTGAAACTTTATTTATCTACAAAATAACACAAAACACATCAAAATATTCACAAAACTCAAGAAACTATACAAAATATTAAGTTAAATGAGTGGGAAATAGTGATACATTTATCACTCATCACACCCCAAACCTAACATTTTGCTAGTCCTCGAGCAAAATACAAAATAAAATAACATAATAAAATTTAACTAAGCCACTTTCGTAGGGATCACGATTGCATTTAGCATATGCAACAAGCCTTTAAACCCCTAGGTGTCCCTAGTGGACGAGTTGTAGTCTCGTGAGGGTTTACAGCAATGATACACACAAACATTTTATAAAAGTAAAAAGGTAGTGAAACTAATGCACACAAAAGCAAAAAGACAAGCGAAAAGAGAATAAAATAAAGATGTTAGTGACTAATCAGTGTGAAATTTCTAATCCAAGTTACTAGATGTTTGTTTCATTTTTAAATTACTGAATAAGTAAATTCTCCGATTATTTTTACCATTCTTCATATACACAGTCAACAAAATATTAAACAACTCATTTTGCCCACAACAGTCATAAGTGTAGTTGATAAGAGAGTAATATTTTTGTCCTAAAGTTCTATCAGATTTCACATCTTTTTATAGTAATGGAATAAATTTTCTCATTTTTCTGATTTTTTCTTTGATTTTTTTCTCTTTTTTGACTTTTTATTTATATACAATACCTTCCATCTATGTAGCGAGCTTTAGGTCGGTGACTCCCAAACCAGTTGGCTTTAGGGCATCAGGTGTTAAGACACCCCTAAGGACTTAATTACTCAGACTTCATATATATATACATATATATAAATTTTTCATCATTTTTGATCCATGTAGCGAGCTTTGGGCCAATGACTCCCAAACCAGTTGGTTTTAGGGCACTAGGTATTAAAATACCCTTACAGACTTAATAACTCGGATCTCATATTTTTTTTTTTTTTTTTTTATTCCATCAATATTTTTTTTAGATGTTTCCTCCAAATGAACTAGAGTACTGGATATTACAAACTTTTCAATTTTAGCTTATGTCTGTATGTTACCATGTATGTTGATAATATCTGCTAACTAAGTATATGAAGATTCATTTTAGTCAGTTTTATGGAGAATTTACAGATTTAATAATTCAAAAGTGAATAAACAAAAATTAACTTGTTTCGAATAAGGTTTGAAATACGTCTCAGGAGTGGAATTCCTTACATAGCTATTTCTTACCAATTTCATCTTTTTTAGTCAACATAACAACCACATATTTCTACTAGTCATATAACTATAATTTACATGTTTTTTTTTTTTAAAGTTTAATCAAAGGCTCAGTTTATGGTGTGTGACTAACTGTCGAATGGACTTCCCGTTGTAGATTCCCCAGAGGGAAGGTGGAGCGAGGCTCACTTAAATACCCAAGCCCCTTAGGCTCTTATCGCTTGTTGTCAGGAATAAACAACGAGTCCTCCAAACTAGTCTATCACAACACGCTACAAGTGAATGATTATCTAGGTGCCTTCACAGCTTTTCCTTATAAAAAGGTAGTGAGTGAAGGAATACACCAAACCATCACCTAGCTTTAAATATGCCCTTTGTTTTTATTAATTTTTTAATTTTTTTTTGTATTTTTCGAAAAATTTTGGAATAGAAATAAAAACACAATACAAACAAGTACTATTAACTATTCCTCACCCCCAAACCTAAATGAGACATTGTCCCCAATGTCTTAAACAATAGAAGAAGAGTTTAGAAGATAGTACCTGGTTAAATGGGTTGCCTCCCAGCTAGCGCTAAATTTTTCGTCTTCAGCCAGACGTGACTGAAATCCATCTGTTAAGGAGGTTTCAGCGTCGTTTTGGATGTCCTATCAAAGACAATCCCGTGAGCGTTGCTTTTGAAGGGTCTCTTCCAACGGTAAAGTGGCAAAAAGAATTTTGTCTCATTCAGTGCTCGTGCCATCTTTTTAACTTTTGTTGTTCCAGTGATTCCTGAAAAGAAAGAAAGAAAATCAGGAGGTCTCATATGGTGCTTGACTTGGAATGGAAGTTCCATTCTGTCAGCTTCTGGTTGATATCTTTGGTTTGTACTCCCCAAAACAGCGATGTTTTTCCTGAATGTTCTGGATCTTTATTAAGGTCAGACATTTGCTCCTCCATTTGCTTTGCTTCTTGTTCCACCTTTTCTTCACAGATGTATTTTAAAATTTCTGCATTCAGCTCTTCATCTGTCATCTGTGAAATACATGTTTCAAAATTGTCAACCTGAAAAGAAATGTTAGATTTTAGGTCTTCATCCTCTAATCTGGTTGAAATGATTGGCTCAGGTAGATCTTCATCAAACATTTGTGCAATGGAATCTCCAAGATCTTCATTTTGAGGATACAGAATTCCATCCTCAATTTTTGATGTATTTGGGACAAACAGCTCAGTTTCATCCTCGTCAGAATCTGAATAATAGAAATCAAATCGAGACTTTGTCGGTTCGGGTTCCTGAACTGATACCTCTGGTTCTTGATTCTCCTCAGCCTCCTCTTTTGCTAAAGTGTCATCGTGAAATGTTTGGTACTCTGAGGCTTCATCTGAAAATGATTCTTGAGGTATATAGCTCTGGTTTTCTATTAATTGTCTGATCTGATCTGTCATTCTCTGTTTGGATCCTGCGTTACTCTGAATTTGTGCATCAAATTGAACTGCTTGTTCTTTGAACATGTCAATCAATTGATCTTCCTCTGATGGATCTGGTTCATGATAAGAATCGAAGGAAGATGGTGGATAAGATGGAAAATGTGATGATTCTTCGTACCTTGGTTGATTCCAAAAATTCTGCCACTCTGAAAGGTAAATACATTGATCGCTCGGGTGGTTACCATCACATATTACACATCTCCCCATTTCATTCTGTTGAGCAAATGTAGTATTGCTTGATTCTGGCATCCAGTGATATTCGTTGGGCTGAACAACAGGCCTCAGAAAACTGGACTGTTGCTCCCAGATTTGGGGTGTATATTCTTGTAACGCTTGTAATCTTTCAATCTCCCAGTAGTGTTCCATTTTTTTAATCACCTGAAAACAAAAGAAATAAAAATTACAAAATAAAAGAAAGAAAATTAGATATAAGTAAATTGATAGTTTCAAAATTAACAACTCAAGAAAAATAAGTCCCCGGCAACGGCGCCAAAAACTTGACCGGCGTAAACACACACGTATAACGCAAGCGCACGTATCGTTCAAGTAGTATAAAAAATCGATCCCACGAGGACTTAATTCCTACTATTGTTATTAATTGTTGATACTATTTATTACAAATATCTAATTATAGGGAGAAGGGAATTGATTGCTTGAAATGATTTGATTTGTAGATTTACTAAATAAATAAAAAGATAAAAGATAAAAGAAAATACTAAGGAAAATAAAAAGATTCAAAGATCTATGGTTGTGAATCTTTCTAATATCAATTAAAAGATGAAGTAGTTAAATCATAGTTGAATAATTATTGAATTATTAATCGGAACACTAAATTATGTAAAAGCCTCTTTCGAATGATCATTTACAAAAACCTAGTTATAATCCAATTGAACCATATGTCTATGTCAATTAAATTACCTAGATTCATTAAGGTTAAGTTCCAATTATGACTACCCCCGCCCGACAGGTATATGTCTATCCTGTAAGGAAATCTATTAAAGGGTTATCTATCCTTAAGGAAGATCGTGGGTTGTTGAGACTAAGGTCTTAAACTTAAAATCCCTATGTCTAGTTCATTTTAAGTTTACCTAATCAATTTTATTAGTGATCAGTTAATAAAAAGCATTAAGATTATGACTTAACAAATAACTCTTTAATTACCCAAACTATAATCTAACCCTTTTTAAATCCGGTGATATTAGATTTAATCACAACCCTAGATATTTAACTTAGTTACAACACATAACTAAAGATGATATAAACTTAAAAGACAGAAAATGAAATTGCAGAAAGTAATTAAAATAAATAAATGAAATGCTAAGGTAAAAGGAAATAACTTCTACTATATACTATTTAGATATCTCCCAATAATATAATATATAATCTTGTGATATTTTAAACCAACCGTCCGGAATGGCGGTATCCTGATTAAGTCAAATTCAAATATACCAGCCATAAGGCGGAACAGAAATATAAATTTAAGCCAACCGACCTAGAATGGCGGTATCCTCATTAAGTCAGGTTTAACCAGTTTAAATTGAATAACCAACCGACCTAGAATGGCGGTATCTTTTTATTAATTTAGATTTTAAATAGTTTATATATTATATTTTAAGGGAGATTAATCTAAATAGCAAAAGTAAAAGAATTACCTTATTACCTTAGCATAGAGACGTTACCCCCTCATGGATGGTTAGAATTACTACTACAAAGCGTAAATAAAACTGAATAAAAGAAGAAAATATGAAGAACTCTCAATTTATTTATAAGGATTTCAGAGGAAGAGGTACATTTGAAACTAAAAATTCGAAATCTATTTATAGGCAAAAAAATCTAATTTTTTATTATTATTTTCTGATTTTTATTATTTTATTATTTTATTATTTTATTATTATTTTTTTTGGATCGCTGAATTTTCGACACGTGGCATGGTGTGCTAAAAATGACGGCTCGTTGAATCTTTGACATGTGGCATGGTGGTGCAATTACCAAAATACCCTCGGTGTCGGGACGCCCAAAATTACCAAAATACCCTTTTCGTCAAATTTCACAGTTTTGCACCAAATCACCTCCAGAATATCTTGAAACTTTATTTCGGTGTCGGGATGTCCAAAATTACCAAAATACCCTTTGTGTCGGGACGCCCAAAAATTACCAAAATACCCTTTTTGCCAAATTTCACCAAATTTCACAGTTTTGCTCCAAATCACCTCCAGAATGTCCTGAAACTTTATTTATCTGCAAAATAACACAAAACACATCAAAATATTCACAAAACTCAAGAAACTATACAAAATATTAAGTTAAATGAGTGAGAAATAGTGATACATTTATCACTCATCAACAACTTCCAAATCTCCCAAGAATTTCCAGAGCCAGATTGCTTCTTTGCAGCTTCGCAAGTTACTACTTATTCAGCCTCCATTATGGAGTCAGCAATATAAAATTGATCAATGCTCATCCACACAATAGCCCCACTACCTAGGGTGAACACTGATCTGGATGTTGATTTCCTAGAATCTACATCCGTCTGAAAATCAAAATCTATATATACTCTAAAGATCACATCCTCACCAGAATATACAAGCATATAGTTTCTCGTTCTCTTAAGATACTTGAGAATGTGTTTCACAACTACCCAATGATCTAATCCTGGGTTAGACCGAAACCTACTGACTACTCCAACTACAAAGCAGATGTCTGGTCTCGTGCCTATCATAACATACATGAGACTACCAACTGCTGAGGCATATGGAATACGTCTCATTTCCTCAACTGCTTAAGGTGACTTAGGAGACTGTTCATTTGACAAATGAATTCCATCAAAGGAAAAATTCCCTTTCTTGAAATTCTACATTCCAAATCGCACAACAATCTTATCGATACAAGATATCTGAGACATAGCTAACAGTCGTCTCTTATGATCACGAATAATCTAGATCCCAAGTGATAAGTGCAGTTCATACCTACTTATTCCGACATCATTAGCCTATTATTTTGTTATGTTTCGAGTCATTTAATGTCATTTATAGTTTATTTTATATCTTGTTTGTAGGAAGCATTAGTACATGAGGAAATGGGCCAATTCGATGTGTTTTGAGACTTTACGGAGGCATCAGACAGCGCGGGAGCAACATAAAACAGCGCGTGAGCACCAGTGGAAAAAATGCATTGGCGCTGCGGCGCCTCACGAGCTCCATAGTAAAAACTGAGGGTTTGGCGCCGCGGCGTCCAAGCCCAGGCGTCGCGGTGCTACGGGACACGCGAACCAGAAACAGAAATTTAAGGTTTTTAACATGTATTATGACCCCAATGCTCTATTATAAATTCATTAGTTCGTCCAAAACTTAAGGGGGAGGCTAATACACAACATAAAACATCAAAATACATATTTTAGAGAGATCCAAGGAGGAGGATTGAAGAGCGACAAGAGGGACAAAGGCGGTGACGTCCGAAGAGTAAGAGATTCAATTCGGGTTTTATCTTCTTATTTCTCTCTTTGAACTCTAATGATTTCCATTAGATTCATGACTTGTTTATCATTGTTTTTATCTTTAGTCATGAACTAAACTCCTTAATTCTGGAGAATGATGTTATCGATTCTTGAACCTTGTATTGTTTGCTAATTTTATTATGAAGTTTTATTGAGTTATTTATATTCTTTTGAGTTGAATGCTTTGTGTTTGCGGGCCACAAATATAATGATACATGTTTGAAATCTTTCACTCGAGAGAGGGGATTTTGAATAGATCTAGAGAATATAACCTATGAATTTTATAGAGTTCGAGAGAATATATAAGTTCCTTTGAAGTCGTTAACATAGAATCACAAACCGTAAAGAGTTATTAACTACTAGATTTTTATAGAGATATCAAAGTCTGTAGTTGATGATATTTTCACTGATACTCGAGTGAGGGAGTGACTATTTTCGGAATCTTGACTTATAAACAATATAACTGAACAAGAATTAATTGGCATGACAAATACATTGTCGACAACTAGGTGAAATCGGGATCTAGAATCTCTATCGTATTAGTCCCTCATATATAATTATTTTTATATTTAATTATTAAAATCTTTATTATGTGTTATCTAAATAAAGTTAGGATTATCAATTGTAGTATTTAGTGTGAGTTAACGCAATCCCTGTGGGTTCGACACTCTAAACTCATTTATACTAAAACTTGACACCGTACACTTGCGGTACGATATAAAATATCACAACACCAAGTACATAACTATCCATTTCAAATCTTTCATTTGGAATTGGTTAGCTAGCCAAGATTTTACGCCTGATAATACTTTTATATCATTCTCAATGAGTAAAATATTATCGACGTATAAACGGAAAAACCACTTTATTTTCAATGAAATATTTATTTACACAAGGTTCATCAACGTTCTGCTCAAAGTCAAAAGACTTAATCATCGTATCAAATCTTATATTCCAATATCAAGATGCCTGTTTTAGTATACAAATAGACCTTTGCAGCTTGTAAACTTTTTGCTCGTGCCTTCGGCAACGAATCTCTCTAGTTGCACCACATAAATGCTCTGATCAAGATTATCATTCAAGAATGATATCTTGACGTTCATCTTCTATATCTTACATTCATAATATGTTACAATAGATAGAAGAGTGTGAATAGATTTAAGCATGGCTACTAGCGAGAAAATCTTCTTACAATCGACTTTCTCTTTCTGGGTACAATTATTGGCCATTAACCTAGCCTTTAAGGTCTATACATTCCCATCTACTCCTCTATTCCTCTTGTAGATCCACTTGTAACCAAAAGGTTTACCCCATCAGGTTGGTCTACAAGATCCGAGACTGGGTTGGAGTATAAAGGCTCCATCTCGATATTCATGGCTTTGAGCCATTACTTTTTATCAGGATCATTTATTGCACTATAATAGCTCAATGGATCATATACACCATCATTAGAGGTGACAACTTGTGCCTATCCAATCTCTAGATATCAATCATATTGTCATACAACCCTCTCACTACGTCTAGATAGTAGACCTTCATAATGTAATTCCATTTAAGGATGGCAAAAAAGCCCGGGCCTGGGCTTAACAAAATATTATATATATATATATAATAAATTAAAAATATATTTAATTTTTTTATTAATAAAAAATCAGGCCGGATAAAGCCCGACACACCCTAGGGCAGGGCTTTTCCCGGGCCCAGGATAAAAAAATAATTATCGGGCCCGGCCCAAACCATTGCCACTCCTAATTCCATCTGACTCTCAGATATCTAAGGTGCTACATTATTATCAACAACTATTGTTGATGGTTTACTGTTCAAACTAGAAAGCAACTCATCGAGTACTATTCTACTACGAGGCTTGAATTCTCTCATACAGTCCTCCTCAAGAAATGTAGCATTTTTCGACACATACACTTTGTTGTATTTTTTACTGTAGAATAATCAACCCCTAATATCCTTAGGATAGCCTATAAATAGGCACACCTTTAAACACGGCTCCAACTTTGTAGTATTTTCTTAAACTTATGTGTTGGACACCCCATATATGAAATATTGTAAACTAGCTTTGCGACCACTCCACAACTCTAAGGGTCTCTTAGAAATAGACTTAAATGGAACTACGTTAAGGATATACATTGTTGTCTGTAATGCATATCCCTAGAATGAGCTAGGTAATGAACTATCATTAAATCTTGATCTCATCATGTCTAGTATGGTTCGATTTCTATTTTTGCAACACCATTCTATTATGGTGTTTCGGGTCCTGTGAGTTGGGATATTATCCCATGCTCAAGCAAGATTCCTTGAATTCATTGTCGAGGTATTCACTTTCATGATTTGATCATAGAACTTTGATGGTTTTACCTAATCGGTTCTCAACCTCATCATGATAATCTTTGAACTTTTCAACGATATTTGATTTGTGCTAACATTAGGTAAACATGTACATATCTAGAATAATCGTCAATAAATTTGATGAAATATTCAAACCACCGAGTGGTTAGATGGCACTTAGTCCTTTTCCAATGACAAGTCTCTTGGTCATCTTACCTTCTAGACAAGACTCATATATTGATAAAGTGCAGTCCATTAACTGACTTAAAGAACCAGTTTTTACTAATCTGTTTATCCTGTCAAGGTTAATACGACCAAGTCGAAAATGCTGCAGATATGTTTAATCGTGAGAAATCCTTTGCCGTTTAGTTTTTGGTTTTTCAACCTTAAACATTTAGTATTGGGTAGTGAGATATGTGTTGTGGTTTTAACACTTACAAGTTATTTTCCAACTTTTCTATGCATATTGGTAATCCATTTCTCGAAATAATAACTATTATTATTCAAAGAAATGAAAAACATCATGCAATCATTTTGAAATAGAAATCAAATTTGCGATAAAACAGGAATAAACAACACTTTCTTTTTAAATTCAAATAACTATTATTTGAAAATTGAAAACTGATAACTCTCACTGCTTTTACTGAAACGACGTCCTCATAGTAAAGTTACCATCAATAAGGTCTTTCTATGTATCAAGGAGTTATATATTTAGCTTCCCAATGTTTTATTCTATTTTTTTCAGAATTGAAAGATTCAGTAACACTTGCATCTCCATTAGGCTTACAAGGATCCATCAACATGAACTCCTAAGAGGTGAGCTTACTTAGCAGTTATATAAGAGTGAATATCAACTTGTTCATAACATAGTTACTATTAAATTACATGAAACTCTTCGGAAAAGTCTCCATGAACGTAGTCACCTGACTACTCTCATCGATATGACCTATGTGGGTTTCCACCATATTGAAATGGATCATCATCCTCAAGATATGCTCTTAGATGAATGTCTTTTCCTTCATCTTCACGGTCATCACTGAGACCAAGCCTCATGATTTTGTCGCTCCGAAAGCTGCCCAAACATGTCTTGCAAAGACTCCATCATTATAGATGTTGTAGACATTAGTTTATGTTTTATAGCAAAAACATCAGGCATCCCTACTAGCAAGTAGCAATGGGCCTTCTCATTGGCCGCGACCCACATTTTGGTAAGTATCATGTACAACTTGGCTCTGGAGGACACTCATCATTCAGGATAAATTTAAGGTCTTCAAAAGGCCAAAACAACATTTATGTTACTTTTGATTTAACGTAATTTTCTCTCATAGATTTGTCGTTAGCAAGTATGGGCTTTAAAGAAGCCTGAGGAGCTGGGTTGAACGAGATTCGCTTTGGTTTTTATGAATTGACCTTGCTCATACATCTTCGCCACTAGAGGAAATGTCTTCTCATAATCTATCTCATAAGTTTGTGTAAAGCCCTTTCAATCTAGCCTTATATTTGTCCACCTCCGCTTCTAATTCAGATGCAAGAGTAGGCTGGAAAGCAGCAAGTGAAGCAAGCTAAGGGACTCCGGAGAGTTAGCAAGCAAAGCAATATCAGAGAAAAATGGCTAAAATTTTTTAAAAATAAACATACATTTAAAAAATTTCATTCATCGCATATTAAAATCATCACAAGAATTTTGGCATAAAATTAAACATGTTGTATGGACCATGTAAAATGAATTAGAAACCTAAAAATAATTACTATGCCACGAAAACCTAACATTCCACAAATAAGTGTCATCGTATGGTAGGTCAATTATTTGCATTTTAGATCGAGATAATCTCAATTGATTAATATATTCAAGAATAACTCTTATTCTTATATTGATCAACTAACATTTTATTTGATCAAAGAATATTGATTTACAATTAATCATTCATTTGTGAGTGTAATCCGCCGTTTCAGAATTCTTGAACTTCAATTGTAAAGTGTCATCGTAGGGTAGGTTAAATCACTAAATACATCTAGAATTCTTATCCTGTTGGAATTCGATCTTGATATTGACCCAAAATAGACACCACCCGTAGGAGGATGAAAACAAAGCCGTCTCGAGGCGCTTTTTGAATCTCACATTATCGAACTAACAATGGAGATCACGAGATATATTGTCATATATCCCTCTCCCACTCATTATTTTATAGTTTAAGGTTTCTATTACACTAGTATCTAACTTGCTTAGATTATGCGAGACTAAAAACATAACATAATCAATATTGGTGGATTGTTAGTGATATCCCCAAATTATAACACTTAAATTTAGTTCACTAATTTTATTAGTCTAAACTAATATATAATTTAATTAAATAATTTAATCAAGTGTTCCTTTTAGTGAGATATTTCAATTTTAACTCTAAAATTTTTAGTTCACTATTAAATTAAATAATTTAGTATATTTACATGTATTAATTTAAATTTAAACTATTTAAATTTACATAACTTTTTTGTTTGATTAATTATACATGCATCTAATGTCATGGCATGTTATAATGCATGAGTGGACATCCTATGCTATATGACATGTTAATCAAATAATTTGAAATAAAACACATATAGAACAAAACTAATGTAGTGACCGGACTCTTATTTTTCTATACTAATGTAATTAGTACATAAATTACCAAGACATCCCTTAGTCTTCAACTCTTACTTCATGGAATGACTTGTTTAATGTAGCTCCTTACTTCAGGATAGTTTCAACACCAAAAATTGTTCACAAAAAACTCTCATTGTTTTGCAGATTTTTTTTCACCAGTTCTGTATAATTTTTCAACTCCTAAACAGCCCTAAAATAACCCGAATCGGCCCTCTATGAACCAAAATTTGCTGCACAAAAGCGTAGCAAAAACTGATATAAAAACTGTCAAAAACTGTGAGCCATTAACCTAAAAAACTGTCACGCAATTAACAATTACTTCAAAACGTAAGCCACAATTGCATGTCTTGGCAATGTGACTTTTCAGCTTCCTTAGGTCATGCAGCATGCATCACGCCATTCTGTTTCTATTTTGTTTGAAGTTCAAATTTGGTTTTGATCAAAAGTAGCATGAGTGATGGGCTAATGGTGCCGTGAGTTTGCTACAAAATTAAATAAGGATCTTCTCAACTACTCGATCTTTTGTACTATTCTCGTCACCAACAAAAAAAGTATGGGCTTCACTCATAAATCAATCCCTAAATTTTTTAGAAATCAAAAGTCACACAAAAATTTTTATCTATGTTTTTCTTTCAACACTTGAGAGAAAAGATGAGAAATAAACAAGGCGGCTATAGTTTTTTCAAGAATGAGAACCTTCCTAAAATGAAAACAACTATTTTTTTTTTTTATATTTAGGGTTTATGTTAGATTAATTTGTAATTAAAAATTACAAAAACAACCTCAAACCCTAAGCAAAATTCGGCCGGCCCTTTATTTTTGTAACATCAAAATTTCATAATAAATGTCATCATAATAACATTAAATGTGTTACTAAATAAAAGGATGTAACTACCATTTTAGTATTAAAGAGTTTAAAATCAAATTTTAATCTTATTCATTTCCAAAATAATATATTAAATTATAAAACATAATTTAATAATTACAAACTTTTTAAAATCAATAAATGATTACCTCATAATTATTTATTTAAAGAAAACTTTATATTAAATTTAATATAAAGTTTCAAGTGTGACATTAATTATTAATCATATTAATTATTATAATACATGTGAGTTTAAAAATGGACTATCCAATTATATTTAATTTCCTACAGTATATCGAGCTAGCACGGGGACCCAATGACCTACAGTTCTGAGCTCCAATAATCCCAAAATTTAATTAAAACTCTTTAATTTAATATTTTGAATTATTAACTTTAAGTTATTCCACTAAAAACCTAAAGCTGCACTTTCGTTACTGCATATATATTTTATACTGAAACTTATCGGTGTCCACCGATATAATCACTGCATACATATTGACCATCCACGAGTATTTCATAATTAGAGCTAGGTCATAATGTCTATTATACCCCTCTAATTATTTTGTGCCATAAGTACCATTGATTCTCTAATGAACGATTGATTTCTAACTATTGTGAATATTAATCTTTCTATTCATAATAGAAAGACTTGAGTGCTCTAATCATTCAAGTACCGAATAAATCCTTAAGGAATATACCCCTCTACTTCTCATAAGAATGAGTGAATTTCATATCTATGTAAAATGTCATCAGCTATACACCAAATCATGTCCCCAAAGTACGTAGCTATTGTTCAAGATTTCTTCACCAACCTCACCTTTGTAAATCAAATGACATAGAATGCTTTGGAGGAGTTCGCAATACACTCAGGATTCAGATTAACCCATATATGATCATCTATTACACAGATATGGATTGATCATCTATCAACCCATACACTCAGTATTCAGATTCATACAATAGGGAATGGATCACAGTTGTAGATAAACCTCAAACAAAGTGCATGTCTTTGTTTGCTCTCTACGGATTATTTAGGATTACTAATTTTAGACATAAATCCTCTTGTGCATAACACTTATAGACTAAGCCTGAAAGTACATTTAGTATCTAAGGGCATACATGATAATTTATAATATGCAATTTTAAAATCAACATTTTAATAAATGAATAACTGCATCATTTATTACTTCAAATAAAATATCGTTTACATATTACATTATGCTCTATGGCATATATCCCAACACTATGATGTCGACGACCACTATATAGTTGGACTCGCATCCCGTAGAGAGTACAGATAGTCCCACGGGGGGACTAACTGAAGAATAAGGGAGTCGCCACCCGGTATGAGATACCGGAAATTATTTAAGGTCGCACTAGACCCCTTGCAAGGTCCGATCTTAAACCCGTTTGGTTTCAAAATGGTCTCTTACTGATGTCAGTATAATATTTACACTTAAAGGAGATATTCTCATGTTTTATAATGCAAGGTCATGCAATAATAATTTAAATAAAATACATGGTGTAAGCAAATAATAAAATACGGTAAACAAATAAAGTTTAAATGCAGGAATAAACTATTACAACAATGATTAACTCTTTTCATTTACTTTTTTTTTTAATATAGTACTACTCGAGTTGAGTTGGTAAGCACATGATCCTGGCCGACACCCGTGTGCCAATTTAGTTAGGATGCATGTGTCTGTCTTAATACTTCGCTGATCACTGAGGTCATTTTAAAAAAAAAATGCACAGAGTCAGCACCACTGTACAAACTTGTAATGCCATGGCGCCAATCAAGAAAGAAACTGATCCAAAAAATTTGTGCTCTCAGTGCCGCGACATCAACCATTCAGCATCGCGACACCCCTACAGCACAACCCAATTAGGACTCCATCCAGAGAATTTGGGCCTTTTAGCACCGCGGCGCTGAGACGTAGCACCGCCGAGTTTTGATGTTAATTTATCCTTTCTGAACACCCTATTTAAAGAAAGGCTTTGTAAAATAAGGGAGCACGAATTTTAAGGAAATAAGTAGCCACCAATCTAAGCAAACCTAAAAGGAAAAAATTAAGAGAGAATAAAATGAAGATTCTTAAAGATTGTTTGCTCGGAGTGCTCAAGGCAGCACCAAATAAATTCAAATTATTTGCAACTGAGCATTAAATAAATTCATATTCTATGTAATATAGCAGCAAAATTGTAATTGAGAAGGAGTATATGAACAAACCTCAATCGAACAACTAGAACTAAAGCTCATGCTATTGTTGTTAAATATGTGTCATTAAATGAAATTTATCATGCGAATTCAATTATACTAATTCTAAAGCATAACAATGGAATCATGCCAATATTTAAACATAAACTTAGAAAAGTAAGAAAAACCTGGAAAATGCAGAAAACTTATGAAACTTTAAGTCCAAGTCGAGTTGCATCTATCCTTAAGAACTTATTAGCCCCGCCTCGGTACTCTACGGATTTTGTAGCTAACGTTCTCCCAGGATTACTTGGATTCTTCTTGAGAATGGGTACTCCTTTCACAAGAACTTGAACAAAGAGGAATGGTGGAACCCTTTGGAGCCTAAAGGTGTGTTCTTTCAATTTTAGAGGACATGTTCCACATGTTAGTGCTTTTCCCATAGGGCACTACTCAAGGGACATGACCCTCCTCCATCCAAACTCTATATTTAGAGAATTTACAACAATCTCCCATAATTATCTAAATATTAATGCAGACACTTGAGAGAGTTTACGTGAAATAAAGCTGCATCGGAATAGGTAGCTTTCGTCTTGAACCTTTCCTAGTGAATGACAATCGGATTTACTTGGCGAACCAGTGACCCATAGTCTTGAACTATTCCGCCGTTGGTGTAAACCAAGACAATTGCCAACACACAGCTTTACTTCGACCATTTCCTGTTCTACGGTTTTGTTCTTTTCGGCAATGAACATTGGTCCTGGATTCATCAAACACTTTAGGGAATTCAGCCTGTAAAAATCCCATGGAAGTGACCTCACTTCTTACTTGAAATATGTTATCTACTATAAAGAGGTAATTTGCCTTTACCCCCATTAGGACTCTTCTCATGATATAGTGATCATTAAAAGCCTTAGCTTATCCTAGCATTGACAGACAGCACTCTGCGTCATTATCGGAATGGGAAAGAGTATAAAACTCTACAGTGCTTGTTTTGAATTGCACAAAGTTTCAGTTGTCCCTTTTGAACCTAGATCTTGGGATCTCCAGTCAGCTAGGTTGGGTTTCCACAGTGACAATTCTTAATTTATAGGCTTCAAGCCATTCCCCTCGATGATTTCTCAACTTGATCTCTAGGTAAACCTTTAGTAAGTGGATCCGCTAGGTTTTCCTTTGATTTCACATAATCTATCGATATTATGCCACTTGAGAGCAGTTGTCGTATGGTATTATGTCTGCGACGTTGATGAATGGTAAATAGATTACTATTTCCCACTCCTTTGACTTAATATTTTGAATAGTTTCTTGAGTTTTGTGAATATTTTGATGTGTTTTGTGGTATTTTGTAGATAAATAAAATAACAGGACTTTCTGGAGGCAATTCAGGGCCAAAACAGCGGAAAACTGATAAAAATGGCAAAATTGTAAATTTCCTGCTAAAATGTGCCGTTTGCTAAAATGCGTCATGCTAAAATGTGCCATTTGCCAACATACGCCGGATACTGCTAACGTGCACCGGACATGTGTCACCATCACATGCTGCCGACACTCATCATTGAAACACGTCATTACTTGTGTCATGATGACGTCAGCTTCGCGACGCGCATACCCTTACGTGTCGCGACGCCAAGCCAATAATTGAGCTAATAATTCTACCGATTCCACGTGTCACCATCTCCGCAAAGCCCGTGCCATGCGTCCAACATCAACGGCGCGTCACGACGAGCAAGGTTGCACGCATCAGGACGCAGGGTGCCAAGATTTGCCTATAAATTCAGGCCGATTTCATTTGTAAAATCATAATTTCTTCTAAGGAATTCCTTAAGAATACTAAGAAGATTGTATCTTGTTTGTTTTTTTACAGCTTTCAATATTTAATTTTATTTACTTTTCGCAATAGCACTTTCTTTTCTTTACTTTTCAGTCTTTATTTTCTTATTTCAGCATGAGTAGGTAACTCTTTTATACTGGGTGAAAGGTTAAGCTTTTATTACTAATATTTAGATTAATCTCCCTTAATTATAATATATAAACTATTTAAAACCCGACTTAATGAGGATACCGCCTTTATGGTCGGTTGGACTTAATAAAATTAGTTTTAACCTGACTAAACATAAATACTGCCTGTATGGTCGGTTGGAATTAATTATAAATTTGACTTAATCAGGATACCGCCTATATGGTCGGTTGGTAATATCACGTAAAGTTTATATATTATAATAAGGGAGATATCTAAAATAGACGTAATAAAAGCGGATCCTCTAACCTCAGCATTTTCTTTTATTGTATTTTTACCTTTTTAATTTTCAGCATTTACTTTATGTTATTTATTTTATTTAATCTTTTACTAGCCTTAGTTATGTGTTGTAACTAAACCCGTTATCTGGGGTTGTGATGAATTTCAATATCACCGGTTTATAATGGGTTATTTTATGTTTTGGGTAATATAAAGGTTTATTTATTGAGCCTTAGTCTTAATGCTTCTTGTTAACTGGCCATTAATAAGATTGATCTGGTAAACTTAAAATGAACTTGGAAAATGGATTTTAGATTGAAGTCTTAGACTCAATAGCCCACGATATTTCTTGAGGATAGATAACCCTTTAATAGATTTCCTTACAAGATAGGAATATACATGTCGGCCAGGGGTAGCCATAATTGGAACTTAATCTTAATTAATTGAGATAACTTGGTTGACATAGAAATATGATTAATTGGGTTATTCTGGGTATTTGTATCTGACCATCAGAAGAGGCTTTTGCATAAATTTGTGTTCTAGGTTAAGAAACCAATATATTACACAAACGTAAAATAATCACTTCATCTTTAAAAAGATATTGGAAGGATTTACAACTCAAGATTTTTTAATATTATTGAATTTTCCTTTAATTTACTTTCGCGCTATTTAATTTACTTGTTTTAAGTTTAAAGTCATCATCCAATCAAACAACCAATCTATTAGATACTCGTAGAAACTTGGCTTCATAAATTAATAGTTAAGGTATTAAGTTCTCGTTGGATCGATACATTTATACTACTTGAACGATACATGCACTTGTGTTATACGTGTGTGATCACGCCGGTCATGTTTTTGGCGCCGTTGCCGGGGACTTATTTATCTTTTACTATTAATTTTGAGGTTAGATAGCTTTGCTTGTGTCTAATTTGTTTTTACTTATTATTTATGTTTTCTTGTATTTCAGGTTCACATACACTACATGAGACGAACCAGAAGCTCCAATAAGCACTAATCAATATGGAATTTGAACCTTTGGAAGTTGCACCACCAATTCCCATTCGAGACAAAACTATTCTGGTGGTTGACAGCTTCATTTCATGTATTGTACTTCCTCCCTTACCAGTAAATGCGTGTGACATCAAAACATGCATCCATATGATACAGCAGTTGATGAGTGATAAATGTATCACTATTTCCCACTCATTTAACTTAATATTTTGTATAGTTTCTTGAGTTTTGTGAATATTTTGATGTGTTTTGTGTTATTTTGTAGATAAATAAACTTTCAGGACTTTATGGAGGTGATTTGGAGCAAAACTGTGAAAATTGGCAAAAAATGGCATTTTTGTAATTTTGCGCGTCGCGACGCCCAAACCCTTGGTGTCGCGACGCCTAACGTGCGCCGAGATGGTGCTAACGTGTGCCGGGTCCACTGCTCAGAGTTTGAGAAGTTTGACTTTACTAACGTGCGTCGTGCCACGTGTCATCATCACAAGCGTTCTGCTAACGAGCGCCGCATGCCACGTGTCAAAAATTCAACGAGCCGACTTCAGCCAGCCGCCATGCCACGTGTCAAAAATACAACGAGCCGAAATTTTTCAGCCGCCTTGCCACGTGTCCGGTGAGATGCCAAGCAACCAATAAGGTCGTGCCACGTCATCGCGTAGCGACGCCAAAGCCCTTAGCGTCGCGACGCCCAAGGTCTACTGGGGCCTATAAATTCAGCTTCAAATTTCAGTTTCAAATGTACCTTTTCCTTGAAATCCTCTGATGTAAATATGGAGTTTTCTTCTTAGTTTCTTTTAATTTCAGTTTTGTAGTTAATTTTAATTAAGTTCTGAAATAGTAATAGTAATTCTATTTTTTTGAATAGTAATTTTATTTTTACTTTTTACCGTTTTACTATGCGAGGGTAACTTCTCCATGCTAAGGTGAAAAGTTAATTCTTTTACTATTGCTATTTAGATTAATCTCCCTAAAATATAATATATAAACTATTTAAAACCTGACTAAATGAGGATACCGCCATACTGGTCGGTTGGTTATTCAATTTAATCTGGTTAAACCTGACTTAATGAGGATACCGCCATACTGGTCGGTTGGTTTAATTATTGTTCCGCCTTTATGGCTGGTTTATTTTTGTTCCGCCTTATGCTGGTTTAATAATAAATATTACTTACCGTTAATGGCTGGTTGATCTTAATTTGACTTAATCAGGTCACCGCCTATATGGCTGGTTGGCAAAATTATCACAAGAATATATATTATATTATTAGAGATATCTAAATAGTAAATAGTAGAAGTTAATTCCTTTTACCTTAGCATTTTATTTATTTTTCTGCATTTACTTTTTAGTAATTTTTATGTCTTTTTTACTTGTCATAACTATGTGTTATAACTAAGTTAGTTTTCTAGGTTGTGATGAAATCTAATATCACCGGTTTATAAGAGGTTATTTTATAGTTTGAGTAATTTAAAGGTTTACTTATTAAGTCTTAAGCTTAATGCTTCTTATTGTTTGATCACCAATAAGATTGATATGGTAAATCTAAAATGAACTAGACATAGGGATTTTAGGTTTCAACCTTTGACTTAATAGCCCACGATCTTCTTTGAGGATAGATAACCCTTTAATAGATTTCCTTACAGGATAGACATATACCTGTCGGGCGGGGGTAGCCATAATTGGAACTTAAACTTAATGAATCAAGATAATTTAATTGACATAGACATATGATTCAATTGGATTAAACTGGGTATTTGTGTCTGACCATCGACAGATGCTTTCACATAAATTCGTGTTCCAGGTTAGTAATCTGATTTAATACACAAACATAAAATAATCACTTCATCTTTTAAAAAATATTAGAATGATTCACAACCCTAGATCTTTGTGTCTTTTGTTATTTTCCTTAGTATTTTCTTTTAAGTCTGTTTTTATTTTATTTTGCAAAACCACATTCAACCAATCAAAAGCAATCAATTTTATTCTTCCTATAATTAGATATTTGTAAATAAATAGTATCAACAATTAATAACAATAGTAAGAATTAAGTCCTCATGGGATCGATATTTTTATACGACTTGAACGATACGTGCGCTTGCGTTATACGTGTGTGTTTACGCCGATCAAGTTTTTGGCGCCGTTGCCGGGGACTTATTTTTCTTGAGTTATTAATTTTGAAGCTATCTAATTTACTTGTATCTAATTTTCTTTATTTTTATCTGTAATTTTTATTTCTTTCTTTTGTTTTCAGGTGATTGAAAAAATGGAACATTTTGAAAGATTACGAACTTTACTAGAAGAAGATACACCCCAAATCCGGGAGCAACAGTCCGGTTTTCTGAGGCCTGTTGTCCAGCCCAACAACTATCACTGGATGCCAGAACCAAGCAATACTACATTTGCTCAACAGAACGAAATAAGGAGATGTGTAATTTGTGATGGTAACCACCCGAGCGATCAATGTATATACCTTTCAGAGTGGCATAATTATTGGAATCATTCAAGGTATGAAAAATCATCACATTTTCCATCTTATCCACCATCTACCTACGATCTTCATCAGAAACCAGATCCATCAGAGGAAGATTAGTTGAATGACATGCTAAAAGATTGGCTCGAGAAACGAGAAGCTCAATTTGATGTACAAATTCAGAGTCAAGCGGCGTCTATACAGAGAATGACAGATCAAGTTAGACAATTAACAGATAACCTGAATCACATATCTCACGGAGCAAATTCAAATAATACTGAAGAAGCCTTTGAATATCCTGAGATTCATCATGACATCATAACAGAGGACGAGGTTGAGCAGTATCAAGAATCAGAGGTATCAGTTCATGAGCCTGCACCAACAAGGTCTCAATTTGATTTTTATTATTCTGACTCTGACGAGGACAAAGAAGCTGAGCTGTTTGGACCAACTGCACCAACAAATGAGGATGAAATTCTGTATCCTCAAAATGAAGATCTTGGAGACTGTTTTGCACTGATGTTTGAAGAAGATCTACCTGAACCAGTCAGATCAGAGAATGAAGACCTAAAATCTGACAATTATTTTCATCCTCAGGTTGACAATTTTGAAGCATGTATTTCACAGATGACAGATGAAGAGCTGAATATGGAAATTTTCAAATACATTTGTGAAGAAAAGGTGGAGCAGAAGCAGAGCAAATGGAGGAGCAACTGTCAGACCAAATTGAAAATTCGGAGCATTCAGGAGAAATATCGTTGTATCGGGGAGTACAAATCAAAGATATCACCCAGAAGCTTGACAAAATGGAACTTCCATTCAAGGTCAAGCACCATACAAGACCTCCTGATATTCTTTCTTTCTTTTCAGGATTCATTGGAGCAACAAAGGTTAAAAAGGTGGCACAAGCACTGAATGGGACAAAATTCTTTTTACCACCTTACTGTTGGAAGAGACCCTTCAAAAGCAACGCTCATGGGATTGTCTTTAATAGGACATCCAAAACGATGTTGAAACCTCATTGACAGATAGATTTCGGTCACGTCTGGCTGAAGACAAAAAATTTAGCGCTAGCAGGGAGGCAACCCAAGCAATTTGTTGTAATTTTTGTTTTCATATTTTGTGTATACATGTTGTAGAGTTTTTAATTTTGTGTGTTATTTTTGTAGGGAAAAACACAAACGAAGCATTTTTAGAACAGAAGGAATGGTGTTTGGCAATCAGAAAGATGAAAACCAATTCATTAGCGATGGCTGAGTAAGGAATGAAATCTTGAGACACATCCTAGTGGATTTATATACTAAGGGAGTGGCGTAATGCGTACACAATTCCGTTGCCTTAATTATTACTTTGATTTGCTTTTCTGTTGTAATTATCTTTATTTTCATAGACAGGATCCAGACTTTTTGACTTTCACGATTTGTTTGTTTTGTTTAGCTAACAAGCTTCCTTTGGAAGATATTAGTGCTATTATTACTCACCCTTTTTCAAGTACTATAAATTCAACTCATCATTGCACTTTTGAAGACATCCAGAGTAAAAAAATGGAAGCCACTTCAAGAAGACGAGTTGAGAACATTTGTGTGTTTTGCGGTAGTAGTGTTGGTGCTAAGCCACAATACATAGAAGTAGCACAGGAATTGGGTCGAGTCTTAGCTACAAGAATATGCACTTAGTATATGGCGGAGGCAATCTTGGACTAATGGGGATCATTTCAAAGGCCGTACATAAAGGAGGTAGTCATGTTTTGGGAATCATCCCAAAACCATTGGCAGAAGCAAATCTTATTGGATCGTCAAACGGAGAGGAACTTATCGTGCCAGGTATGTCGGAACGATTGGTAGAAATGATTAACCGTGCTGATGCTTTTATCGCTTTGCCAGGTGGCTTGGGTACATTGGAGGAAATTTTTATAGTACTATCTTGGGCGAACCTGAACATACATCAGAAACCAATTGGGCTGCTCAACATTGATGGATTTTATGATTTTCTTTGTGTGTTTCTTGATGATGCTCGGAGAAATGGGTTCGTGTCAAAACCTTTAAAAGAACTACTCTTTACTGCCAGAACTGCTCCGGATCTACTAGACCAACTCTTAGCCTATGAACCATAAGTTGACCCTATCCTTTCAAAGATAAATTGGTCCGAGGACGATCGTGGTAAGAGGCGTCGTGTTAATCTGGATCTTAACCTTTAATTTCTTGTAGAATTTCAGCTAACCAGGTATTATCTTCTAAACTCTTCTTCTACTGTTTATGGAGTATGTGATGGTTTGGTGTCTTCCTTCACTCACTACCTTTCTATAAGGAAAAGCTGTGAAGGCACCTAGATAATCATTCACCCGTAGCTCATTGTGATAGACTAATGTGGATGACTCGTTGTTTATTCCTGATACCAAGCGATAAGAGCCTAAGAGGCTTGGGTACTTAAGAGAGCGTCGCTCCACCCTCCATCTGGGGAATCTACAATGGGAAATCTACCTTGTTTTTAGTTTGTGTGTTATTTTTATTTTTAGTCCAAAATTTTTTGAAAAATACAAAAAATTGAAAAATTTTCAAAAATTACAAAAATATTTTACGTTCTTTTATTTTGACTAAAAAGGTAAATTTGATAAGAGATGACTGAGTAAAGAGTTTTCACTCCTGATACGTATCTCAAACCATTTTTGAAACAAGTTAATTTTTATTTATTTCAATTTGAATTATTTAATTTGTGAATTCTCCATAAAACTGACTAAAATAGATCTTCATATGCTCAGTTGACAGGTATTATCAACATACATAGTAACATACAGACATGAGCTAAAAATTGAAAAGTTTGTAATATTCAGTGCTATAGTTTAATTGGAGGAAGCATCTCAAAAAGTGATGGAATAAAAAAAAATCTGAGATCCAAGTTATTAAGTCTGTAAGGGTGTTTTAACACCTAGTGCCCTAAAACCAACTGGTTTAGGAGTCATTGGCCCAAAGCTCGCTACTTGGATCAAAAAGAGGACAGAAAAAAATATATATATATCTGAAGTTTGAGTAATTAAGTCTGTAGGGGTATCTTAACACCTGGTGCCCTAATGCCAACTGGTTTGGGAGTCATCGACCTAAAGCTCGCTACATAGATGGAAGATATTGTATATAAATAAAAAATAGAGAAAAAAATCAAAGAAAAAATCAGAAAAATCAGAAATTTATTCCATTACTACAAAAAGGTGTGAATTCTGATAAAACTTTGGGACAAAAATATTACTCTCTTATCAACTATACTTATGACTATTGTGGGCAAAAATGAGTTGATTAATTATTGTTGACTGTGTATATGGAGAATGGTAAATATAATCAGCGAATTTACTTATTCAGTAATTTAGAATGAAAATAAACAACTAGTAACTTGGAGTAGAAGTTTCACCTAATTAGTCACTAACTTCTTTATTCTCTTTTCGCTTGTCTTTTTGCTTTTGTGTGCATTAGTTTTACTTTCTTTTTACTTTTATAAAATGTTTGTGGGTATCATTGCTGTAAACCCTCACGAGACTACAACTCGTCCACTAGGGACACCTAGGGGTTTAAAGGCTTGTTGCATATGCTAAATTCAACTGTGATCCCTACGAAAGTGGCTTAGTTAAATTTTATTATGTTATTTTATTTTGCTCGAGGACTAGCAAAATGTTAGGTTTGGGGGTGTGATGAGTGATAAATGTATCACTATTTCCCACTCATTTAACTTAATATTTTGTATCGTTTCTTGAGTTTTGTGAATATTTTGATGTGTTTTGTGTTATTTTTTAGATAAATAAAGTTTCAGGACATTCTGAAGGTGATTTGGAGCAAAACTGTGAAAATTGGCAAAAAATGGCATTTTTGTAATTTTACGCGTCGCGACGCCCAAACCCTTGGCGTCGCGACGCATAACGTGCGCCGAGATGGTGCTAACGTGTGCCGGGTCCACAGCTCAGAGTTTGAGAAGTTTGACTTTACTAACGTGCGTCGTGCCACGTGTCATTATCACAAGCGTTCTGCTAACGTGCGCCGCATGCCACGTGTCAAAAATTCAACGAGCCGACTTCAGCCAGCCGCCATGCCACGTGTCAAAAATACAACGAGCCGAAATTTTTCAGCCGCCCTGCCACTTGTTCGGTGAGATGCCAAGCAACCAATAAGGTCGTGCCACGTCATCGCGTAGCGACGCCAAAGCCCTTAGCGTCACGACGCCCAAGGTCTACCGGGGCCTATAAATTCAGCTTCAAATTTCAGTTTCAAATGTACCTTTTCCTTGAAACCTCTGATGTAAATAGGGAGTTTTCTTCTTAGTTTCTTTTAATTTCAGTTTTGTAGTTAATTTTAATTAAGTTCTGAAATAGTAATAGTAATTCTATTTTTTTGAATAGTAATTTTATTTTTACTTTTTACCGTTTTACTATGCGAGGGTAACTTCTCCATGCTAAGGTGAAAAGTTAATTCTTTTACTATTGCTATTTAGATTAATCTCCCTAAAATATAATATATAAACTATTTAAAACCTGACTAAATGAGGATATCGCCATACTGGTCGGTTGGTTATTCAATTTAATCTGGTTAAACCTGACTTAATGAGGATACCGCCATACTGGTCGGTTGGTTTAATTATTGTTCCGCCTTTATGGCTGGTGTTCAGCCTTTATGGCTGGTTTAATAACAAATATTACCGCCTTAATGGCTGGTTGATCTTAATTTGACTTAATCAGGTTACCGCCTATATGGGTGGTTGGCAAAATTATCACAAGAGTATATATTATATTATGGGAGATATCTAAATAGTAAATAGTAGAAGTTAATTCCTTTTACCTTAGCATTTTATTTATTTTTCTGCATTTACTTTTTAGTAATTTTTATGTCTTTTTTACTTGTAATAACTATGTGTTATAACTAAGTTAGTTTTCTAGGTTGTGATGAAATCTAATATCACCGGTTTATAAGAGGTTATTTTATAGTTTGAGTAATTTAAATGTTTACTTATTAAGTTTTAAGCTTAATGCTTCTATTGTTTGATCACCAATAAGATTGATATGGTAAATTAAAATGAACTAGACATAGGGATTTTAGGTTTCAACCTTTGACTTAATAGCCCACGATCTTCTTTGAGGATAGATAACCCTTTAATAGATTTCCGTATAGGATAAACATATACCTGTCGGGCGGGGGTAGCCATAATTGGAACTTAAACTTAATGAATCAAGATAATTTAACTAACATAGACATATGATTCAATTGGATTAAACTGGGTATTTGTGTCTGACCATCAACAGATGCTTTCACATAAATTCGTGTTTCAGGCTAGTAATCTGATTTATTACACAAACATAAAATAATCCCTTCATCTTTTAAAAAGATATTAGAATGATTCACAACCCTAGATCTTTGTGTCTTTTGTTATTTTCCTTAGTATTTTCTTTTAAGTATGTTTTTATTTTATTTTGTAAAACCACATTCAACCAATCAAAAGCAATCAATTATATTCTCCCTATAATTAGATATTTTTAAATAAATAGTATCAACAATTAATAACAATAGTAGGAATTAAGTCCTCGTGGGATCGATATTTTTATACTACTTGAACGATACGTGCGCTTACGTTATACGTGTGTGTTTACGCCGGTCAGCAGTCAGTTCAGTTTGGGGGGGAATGTAACTGAAGATTCTAATGCCCACATCAGCAACTTCCTGGAAGTTTACGGCACTTTTATTTACAACCGAGCGGCTGAAGAAGCAATGAGACTGCGAGTTTTTCCATATTCCTTGAAAGACGGAGCTAAGGCTTGGCTATATTCACTACCAGCAGGTTCCATCATAACTTGGAACATTCTAGCCACCAAATTCCTTGCAAAGTATTTTTCACCAGCCAGAACTGCAAAGCTGAGGAATGACATCACATCCTTTGTGCAACATGACTCAGAATCCCTCTGCGAAGCTTGGGAAAGGTACAAGGATTTACTCCGAAAATGTCCTCACCATGAGATTGCAAAGTGGCTACAAGTCCAAACCTTCTATAATGGACTTTCTGGAATAATGATAACCACAATTGATTGTGCTGCTGGAGGAGCTTTAATGGAAAAAGGAGAAGATCAGTGTGGGACACAGGAACTGGACGACGCATGCTGTTCTAGGCTCTCGGCCTAGTTGGGAGTAGGGAGTAGCCACGGGGGACTAAATCGGAGAATAATGGAGTCGCCACCCGGTGTGAACAGGGAAAATGAGATTTAAGGCCGCACTCACCCCTCGCAAGGGAAGACCTCAAACCGTTGGGTTCGGAATGGTCCCTTACTTATGTCACCTGTAATGAAAGGATTTATGTAATAATTTAATCAAGTTTAAGTAACACTTATTTCCAAGAGTATCATGCTTCTAAATTCACATGTACAAGATAAAACTTACACCTAAATTTACATATATTTCACATCTAAGATTGCATGCTTGAAAGTACATCAAAATAGCAACGAACATATAACTTCATTGGCATATTATATTCACGAAAAATACAAGCACACACACTAACCACACAAGCACACATGTGAGCACTTTTCCAAGTGGTACGTGGAATTGTATCCCAAGTACAGACCGCACTACCGTCCATTCGGAATCGGCTACGGAATTTATGTCTGGGTTTCCATCCGATATACCACAAGAAATAATACTCAAATGCTATCATGACATGGATATATGAATTGTAATACGATACGTTGAGCCAAGACGAAGGTAAATGATGCAACCAATGGGATAAACATGCTTTTCACTATGATGCGTACAAAGATAAGAATAACTGTATGGGATTTCATGACACATGCATGAATGGTGTAGCTGGCCTTACGCGCGGGCTGAGACTAATAGGTGGCATTTAGGGTGCGGTTTCAGGCAGTGGATAGGTGACTAAACTGGGCAGTGAGAGGCGTAGAACTCGGCAGTGAGGAGTGTGGGATTATGGCAGTTTTTAGGGGGTAATTGCGCATTAGGCTTGATTTGAGGCAGGGCTGTGAACGTGTTTGTGGGGGGTGTGGCGTTAGCATAAGGGCTGAGTGGCTAAGGGGGCTGTTAATGCGCTACGTTGAGGCAGTATGTAAGGCTGTGATTGTGAACGTGCAGGGTGAGGGTTACGTGTTGATGCAAAAGAGCTGCTTATGGTTTTTTTTTGTGGTGCGTGGCTGAAGGAGTGGTTAGCGTGAAGGCAGTGGACTTTATGCTTGTGCGTTAAGGGGGCTTCAAGGTGTGATGGGCTGGGAATATGGGTACACCAATGACAATAGGTCGAGCCAAGACAGGGATAAACGATGCAATCAATAGATGAAAGACACGGCAAATATCGTGGTAAAGGTAGCCTTTTAGGCTTTTCTTCCCAAATGGAGAACCTTTAAATCCAACACAATAAGCCCATGCGCCTTTCGTTACAATGCATACAAAGATAAAGATAACTATATGAAATTTCGTATACCCGATTGAACACATCTTACATTCAACCGAGCATATATCAACCGGCGCGGCAAAGTATCATGGTAAAGGATTTTAACCCCTCCAAATAGGGGACCTTTAATCCGACTTACTAAGCCCATGCGCTCGATCGTATCATGCATACAAAAATAAAGACAATCATATCAAACTTAGTATGTTCGATTGAACATATCTTACATCCAACCGAAAACAAATCAACCAGCGTGGCAAATCATCGTGGTAAAGGATTTTAACCCCTCCAAATAGGGGACCTTTAATCCGACTTACTAAGCCCATGCGCTCGATCGCATCATACATACAAAAATAAAGACAATCACATCAAACTTAGTATGCCCGATTGAACATATCTCACATTCAACCGAACACACATCAACCGGCGCGGCAAAGCATCGTGGCAAAGTATTTTAACCCCTCCAAATAGGGGACCTTTAATCCGACTTACTAAGCCCATGCGCTCGATTGTATCATGCATACAAATAACATGCGGAATTCAAATGACGAAAAATAAATAAATCAAAGCAAAATAAAACAAAAGCAAATGCCGTTTACTCAAGCGGTACGTGGAGTTGTATCGCGAGTACAGATCATACTACCGTCCATTCGGAATCGGCTATGAAATTTATGTCCGGGTTTCCATCCGATATACCGCGAGAGTTGACACATCTTTCATTTTATTCCAAGGCCACAACATACAATATTTCGTAATACATGCATATTTATCTACTCAAGGGCCACAACATACATTTTAACATAATAATCATGCAAGCAATACTCAATAAATAATACAAATAAAACAGAAAACGAATGTGGAAAATACCCTCAGGTCTAACCTTTTATGTCGACTTTCGAACTCGCGTTTCACGGCCGTCGGAAGGGCTATCACACCGCAACTTATCCGGTTCACTGGTTTGCGTTTTACCTCACTGTTTCGCTGCTCAAGCTACTGTTTTGACTCCGTTTTGCTGTTGTTTCCTCGCGGTTTTGCTGCCGTATTATTGGTCACTGTGTCAGGTATATAGGGGACTGTTTTGGGTGTTTTTTGTGGGTTTTAAGTGCAGTATTTTTTTCACTGGTTTGGGGATTTTAGGGACTGTTTTGAGGGCTAATATTTTCGGTAATGCGGGGAGGTTTACGGGGCTGTTGTTACGGTGATATAGGGAGGCTTATGGGCTACTGTTTTGGTGTGCAAGGGGGCTGCTATATTGGTGTGTTTTTCGGTGATGTGAGGGAGGCTTATGGGGCTGTATTTTTCAGTCAAGTAGGGGAAGGAGATGAAGAGAAATTTGGTATATGTTTTTGTGTAATATGCGTGAACTTGTAAGGGATTCCTTGCTGTTTTTTGCTTGTGATTTCTTGTCAAAAAAACGTGTGAATCCGAGAGGAGGAGAGCTTTGGGTGGTGGTTGTTTATATAGAGAATGGCTAGGGCTTCACCTTGTCTCACAAGGAAGGGATTTGATTTAGTGTTGAGCAACGAAAGTCAAAGATTGAGGGGGGACAAATTTGGTTTAGATTAGGAATACAATATATTTGATTGGTTAGGATTAGACATTTAATTTGTTAGATTAGGAAGCCAATATTTTTTATTTGTTATGATTGATTTTAATTAGGCATAATATTTCTTTAATTTAGTATATAATATTTTAAGTTAGGAAGTTACAATATTTTAATTTGGTATAATTATAGTTTATGTCTTATTTAATTTGGTAAATGGTTTAATTATTTTATTTAATTCAATTATATTATTTAATTAATATTTAATTTAATTGGGTTGTATTTTGAGGGCCTTGGGCGTGTGGGCCAAGTGTGGTGGGCTATGTGTTGTGTTGGTTTGGTGAGTGGGTTTGGGCCAAGGTTAAATGGTTTTGGGTTTTTTAGGCCAAATGTACTTTTAAAACGGAGGTCCAACGAGCGAGCTTGGAGCTAAACATGAGGTTAAAATTTAATGAAATGTCGATTCCCTTCCGACAACTGTTTCCCGCAATATCCTTAACTAAAAGGTAGTGCCTCCAACTGAGACTCATCATCGGGTTTCACATGCAAAAATACAATGCCTACAGTCGCCCCCACTTTGATGGGACTTGTGCAGTGTGTGACTTTGAACAATCCTATCAAAGTTATGCAATGCATTTTCACTTACCCGGCTCGCCACCTGCCTCCTGACTTGCCTGCTGCCTCGACCTGAATTTGATGAAGTGCCATTCTTGGCATGCTAAACCCCGTACTTAGGGTGTCGCGGTAGTCCACAATAGTCCACACTAGTCCACGATAATCCACGGAATCCACATAGTCCACGATAATCCACGGTAGTCCACGAAATCCACATAGTCCACGATAATCCAAGGTAGTCCACGGTAGTCCACATAATCCACAATACTCCAAATAGTCCACGGTAGTCCACAACATTTCACGATTGTCCATGGTTGTCCACATAATCCACAACACTTCAAGATAGTCCACGGCAGTCCACATAATTCACATAGTCCACACGCCGTACCTGGCAAAACTGTTCTGATGACGCAGTGGGCCTCGACCCTGAGACACATCCCAATAACTACAACCGACAACGGGGGCCTCGACCTTGTGATGCATCCCAATTTCGCTGACAATATGGGCCTCGAACTTGGGACGCATTCCAATAACTAATGAAGATGTGGGCCTCATCCCTGGGACGCATTCCAATAACTAATGATGATGTGGGCCTCAACCCTGGGATGCATCCCCAAATTGCTGATAATGATGTGGGCCTCAACCCTGGGACGCATCCCCAAACTACTGATGATAATGTGGGCCTCAACCCTGGGACGCATCCCTAAACTGCTGATAATGATATGGGCCTCAACCCTGGGACACATCCCCAAACTGCTGGTGATGATGTGGGCCTCAACCCTGGGACTCATCCCTGAAACTGATACTGATATGGGCCTTGCCCCCAGACTAATAGTGATGTGGGCTTCGCCCCCAGACTGATACTGATGTGGGCCTCGCCCCCAGACTAATACTAATGTGGGCCTCAACCCTCAGATTACTACCCGAATCTAACACCAATATGGGCTTCAGCCCCATGATTATTACCCGAATCCAATACTGTACCTTTGTTATCCCTTATTGGCTTGTCTTCACCGCTTTCTCTTTTTCTTCTTCAAAACCTGTGAACACAAAATAAAACAAACACAAAAGGGTGCAAAATGTGTTACGTGTATGCATGTATGCGTGAATGTTCTCATCCCGTCGGGTTAGGTCTTCTATCAATTCTCTTGGTGACTGTCCGGTCTCAGGTAAAATAAAGCTTCAATCTGTCAACATTGATCGGCTCGGTGAACTCATTCCTTTCCAAGTCTGATAGCCTCACTATCCCCGTTTCCCAGTTTCTGAATGACTATCTTATCTTTCTGTTTACTTCTTCCGAGGATTCCCCGTGTTCTAAGCATCATTGTGTATCATAATACCAAGGATGAATGCTTTTGTCAAATATTCTCATGTTGCATATTCAAGCGAGTACGGGAAATGAACGTCTTTATTATCATTAGAAAAAGGTTCGAACAAACAAGCAAAAAAATGCAGGATCAAACAAACTAGGAGGAACAACTTCATCATTCGCAGCGCTGCCTTCTTCTCGGCCTATGGTTCTTCATCGTTGTCACCCCATATCCTCATGTACGAAGCTTGGTGGTTGAGAGCTTGGAGGACGAAGGTTTCGGGCAAGCCAGAGTTGATCATGTAGGTGGGTGTGGGAACAAAGTGATAATTTGGTAGAGGATTGGTGTGTGTGTTTGGCTGTTCTCTTTCAGGGTTAGGGATCTTATGGGAGTCAATTAAGTCTTGGATCTCATGGCGGAGACGGGTACAGCTATTGGTGTCATGGCCAGGTTGTTGGTGGAAGTGGCAGTAGCGGTTCATATTGAGGCTTGGTGGGGGAGGATTTGGGAGTTGTCTAGGTTCCAAGAGTTTTAAGAGTCCTTGTCTGGTCAGCTTCTCAAGCACTTTGGACAAGGGTATACCTACGTTAGAAAAACGTCTATTCTTAATAGCAGCAATCTCGGCAGTAGCGGGCTTGGTCTCAGAATGCCCTCCAAAATTCCTCATATTCTGGCCATAAAACTTCCGGTTTTTCACCTCCTCTTCTTCAATGTCCATGACAGTTTCCCTCAGCTGTCGGAAATCCACAATCATTGAAGTCATCCTCCTCAACTTGCCATAGATCGAGGGCTTGGTGCCCTTGATGTTCATTTTAATCAGGTCCTTCTCAGAGGGCCGAGTCTGCATCTTCAGAAGATGGCTTCTCCAGCGGTCTACATACTCCTTGAATCTTTCTTCCGGCTTCTGCTTAGTGTTCTCCAAATCACGGAGTGACAAGTCAATCTCTAAGTCTGTAACATACTGCTTCAGAAAAGCATCAGCTAGTTCCCTCCAATCTTCCTTAACCTTCTTCTCAAGGCTATGATACCAAACCACAGGTGCCCACTCGAGTGACATCCCAAACATCTTTTGGACTTGGCGCTGTGATAGGCCTACTGAACTCATGACTGAGACATATTGCTGCAGATGGACTCTCGGGTCTCCATTCCCATTAAACTTGGCCATGTCGGGCATTTTAAACTGAGCTGGCAGCTGTTCTCCGAAGGTCATTGCCTCATAATCTAACAACTCTTCATGTTTACCCCTCATTTTACGGGTAACTGTTTCAACCTGATCCCGAAGCTTCTGAAATTCTGCCTGAGACACAATCACTTTGCATGTTGCATACTCTGCCATGTCATCATCAAAAGTGGGGATATCATCCCCCAACCCATTCGGAGGCTCCTCGTGCCTTACATTCTCAGAATTTCCCCCAGCACGGAGTATAACCATATTTGCCATGGCAGTGGTCAAGGCTTGCAACTGTTCGGTAATCTTGGTGAAACCATTTTCCAACTGATCTATCTGGGATACCTCATTATCGGATGTATTCATATCTGTTACTAGTCTTTTGGTGAGTCTTCCCTCTTCCCTAACCCAACGAGAATCTATGATGGCTTTCAGAACACAAGGGTTAGCATGATGTATGTATGCATGGGGTGCATGAGATGCATGTAACATATATAACATACTAAATCAACTAAAATTTTCAAACAAATCGGCCCGTTATCATTTTAGAAGCTTTTGGGCTAACTGTCATAGGAGTGAACTCGTCCCAGTTTAAATGGCCCAACGAGTTCACATCTCATGGCAAGGAGCCCAACTAAATCCAAAAGGTAATGTTCCGAACACAAGCACAAAGTGGCCCATCAATCACTTAGAAGCCTTTGGCCCAATCGTCATAAAATACGTTCTTGTCCCAGTTGAAATGGCCCAACAAGCCCATATCCCATGAAAATGGTCCAAATGGATCCAAACGACGATGTTCCCAAACAAAAGCATAAAAGAAAGATAATGCAAACATAAAACAATGATTTCTACATAATGGCCCATCAAAATTTTAGAAGCTTTTGGGCTAACTGTCATAGGAGTGAACTCGTCCCAGTTTAAATGGCCCAACGAGTTCACATCTCATGGCAAGGAGCCCAACTAAATCCAAAAGGTAATGTTCCGAACACAAGCACAAAGTGGCCCATCAATCACTTAGAAGCCTTTGGCCCAATCGTCATAAAATACGTTCTTGTCCCAGTTGAAATGGCCCAACAAGCCCATATCCCATGAAAATGGTCCAAATGGATCCAAACGACGATGTTCCCAAACAAAAGCATAAAAGAAAGATAATGCAAACATAAAACAATGATTTCTACATAATGGCCCATCAAAATTTTAGAAGCTTTTGGGCTAGTGGTCATAAGGTATGAACTCGCCCCAGTTTAAATGGCCCAGCAAGTTCGCATTTCCGAAAATAGTCCAACTGCATCCAAATGAGGATGGTCCACAAGCACATACTCAAGGAAATAATTATTACTTTAACCATACAACCCCGGTCTATGGGTGGGTTCGCAAGAGTGTAGACAAAGGCTCTCACCGGCGAAGGATGGCTCACAACTAGGTCTCCCCAATCAAGGGTTCGAGCGGCCAAGTGAGCGCACCCTTTTTTATACACTAACGTACGTGCCAGTGAGCTATGGTGTGTGACCGACTGTCAAATGGATTTCCCATTGTAGATTCCCCAAAGGGAGGGTGGAGTGAGGCTCACTTAAATACCCAAGCCTCTTAGGCTCTTATCGCTTGGTGTCGGAATAAACAACGAGTCCTCCAAGTTAGTCCATCACAATAGGCTACGAGTAGATGGCTATCTAGGTGCCTTCACAACTTTTCCTTCTAGAAAGGTAGTGAGTGAAGGAAGACACCAAACAATTACCTAGCCTCAAAATGCCTTTGATTAAACCTCCATTTATCCACTATAGACACGGTCAATTAGAACATAAATCCAAACATTACAAGACAATATTTCGGGGCCGATTCTCTATCCCTAGTGGAGTCGCCAGATTGTGGGACACAGGAACTGGACGAAACATGATGTTCTAGGCTCGCGGCCTAGTTGGGAGTACGGAGTAGCCACGTGGGACTAAACCGGAGAATAATGGAGTCGCCACCCGGTGTGAACCGGGAAAATGAGATTTAAGGCCGCACTCACCCCTCGCAAGGGAAGACCTCAAACCGTTGGGTTCGGAATGGTCCCTTACTTATGTCACTTGTAATGAAAGGATTTATGTAATAATTTAATCAAGTTTAAGTAACATTTATTTCCAAGAGTATCATGCTTCTAAATTCACATGTACAAGATAAAACTTACACCTAAATTTACATATATTTCACATCTAAGATTGCATGCTTGAAAGTACATCAAAGTAGCAACGAACATACAACTTCATTGGCATATTATATTCACGAAAAACACAAGCACACACACTAACCACACAAGCACACATGTGAGCACTTTTCCAAGTGGTACGTGGAATTGTATCCCAAGTACAGACCGTACTACCGTCCATTCGGAATCGACTACGAAATTTATGTCTGGCTTTCCATCCGATATACCACAAGAAATAATACTCAAATGCTATCATAACATGGATATATGAATTGCGATACGTTGAGCCAAGACGAAGGTAAATGATACAACCAATGGGATAAACATGCTTTTCACTATGATGCGTACAAAGATAAGAATAACTATATGGGATTTCATGATACATGCATGAATGGTGTAGCTGGCCTTACGCGCGGGCTGAGACTAATATGTGGCGTTTAGGGTGCGGTTTCAGGCAGTGGATAGGTGACTAAATTAGGCAGTGAGAGGCGTAGAACTGGGCAGTGAGGAGTGTGGGATTGTGGTAGTTTTTAGGGGGTAATTGCGCGTTAGGCTTGAGTTGAGGCAGGGATGTGAACGTGTTTGTGGGGGGTGTGGCATTAGCATAAGGGCTGAGTGGCTAAGGAGGCTGTTAATGCGCTACGTTGAGGCAGTATATAAGGCTGTGATTGTGAACGTGCAGGGTGAGGGTTACGTGTTGATGCAAAAGAACTGCTTATGGTTTTTTTTTTTTTGGTGCGTGGCTGAAGGAGTGGTTAGTGTGAAGGTAGTGGACTTTATGCTTGTACGTTAAGGGGGCTTCAAGGTGTGATGGGCTGGGAATATGGGTACACCAATGACAATAGGTCGAGCCAAGACAGGGATAAACGATGCAATCAATAGATGAAAAAAATGGCAAATATCGTGGTAAAGGTAGCCTTTTAGGCTTTTCTTCCCAAATGGAGAACGTTTAAATCCAACACAATAAGCCCATGCGCCTTTCGTTACAATGCATACAAAGATAAAGATAACTATATGAAATTTCGTATACCCGATTGAACACATCTTACATTCAACCGAGCATATATCAACCGGCGCGGCAAAGTATCATGGTAAAGGATTTTAACCCCTCCAAATAGGGGACCTTTAATCCGACTTACTAAGCCCATGCGCTCGATCGTATCATGCATACAAAAATAAAGACAATCATATCAAACTTAGTATGTTCGATTGAACATATCTTACATCCAACCGAACACACATCAACCAACGCGGCAAATCATCGTGGTAAATGATTTTAACCCCTCCAAATAGGGGACCTTTAATCCGACTTACTAAGCCCATGCGCTCGATCGCATCATACATACGAAAATAAAGACAATCACATCAAACTTAGTATGCCCGATTGAACATATCTCACATTCAACCGAACACACATCACCGGCGCGGCAAAGCATCATGGCAAAGTATTTTAACCCCTCCAAATAGGGGACCTTTAATCCGACTTACTAAGCCCATGCGCTCGATTGTATCATGCATACAAATAACATGCAGAATTCAAATGACGAAAAATAAATAAATCAAAGCAATATAAAATAAAAGAAAATGCCGTTTACTCAAGCGGTACATGGAGTTGTATCGCGAGTACAGATCATACTACCGTCCATTCGGAATCGTCTATGAAATTTATGTCCGGGTTTCCATCCGATATACCGCGAGAGTTGACACATCTTTCATTTTATTCCAAGGCCACAACATACAATATTTCGTAATACATGCATATTTATCTACTCAAGGGCCACAACATACATTTTAACATAATAATCATGCAAGCAATACTCAATAAATAATATAAATAAAACAGAAAACGAATGTGGAAAATACCCTCAGGTCTAACCTTTTATGTCGACTTTCGAACTCGCGTTTCACGGCCGTCGGAAGGGCTATCACACCGCAACTTATCTGGTTCACAGGTTTGCGTTTTACCTCGCTGTTTCGCTGCTCAAGCTACTGTTTTGACTCCGTTTTGCTGTTGTTTCCTCGCGGTTTTGCTGCCGTATTATTGGTCACTGTGTCAGGTATATAGGGGACTGTTTTGGATGTTTTTTGTGGGTTTTAAGTGCAGTATTTTTTTCACTGGTTTGGGGATTTTATGGACTGTTTTGAGGGCTAATATTTTTGGTAATGCGGGGAGGTTTACGGGGCTGTTGTTACGGTGATATAGGGAGGCTTATGGGCTACTGTTTTGGTGTGCAAGGGGGCTGCTATATTGGTGTGTTTTTCGGTGATGTGAGGGAGGCTTATGGGGCTGTATTTTTTAGTCAAGTAGGGGAAGGAGATGAAGAGAAATTGGTATATGTTTTTGTGTAATATGCGTGAACTTGTAAGGGATTCCTTGCTGTTTTTTGCTTGTGATTTCTTGTCAAAAAAACGTGTGAATCCGAGAGGAGGAGAGCTTTGGGTGGTGGTTGTTTATATAGAGAATGGCTAGGGCTTCACCTTATCTCACAAGGAAGGGATTTGATTTAGTGTTGAGCAATGAAAGTCAAAGATTGAGGGGGGACAAATTTGGTTTAGATTAGGAATACAATATATTTGATTGGTTAGGATTAGACATTTAATTTGTTAGATTAGGAAGCCAATATTTTTTATTTGTTATGATTGATTTTAATTAGGCATAATATTTCTTTAATTTAGTATATAATATTTTAAGTTAGGAAGTTACAATATTTTAATTTGGTATAATTATATTTTATGTCTTATTTAATTTGGTAAATGGTTTAATTATTTTATTTAATTCAATTACATTATTTAATTAATATTTAATTTAATTGGGTTGTATTTTGAGGGCCTTGGGCGTGTGGGCCAAGTGTGGTGGGCTATGTGTTGTGTTGGTTTGGTGAGTGGGTTTGGGCCAAGGTTAAATGGTTCTGGGTTTTTTAGGCCAAATGTACTTTTAAAACGGAGGTCCAACGAGCGAGCTTGGAGCTAAACATGCGGTTAAAATTTAATGAAATGCCGATTTCCTTCCGACAACCATTTCCCGCAATATCCTTAACTAAAAGGTAGTGCCTCCAACTGAGACTCATCATCGGGTTTCACATGCAAAAATGCAATGCCCACAGGTGCCCACTCGAGTGACATCCCAAACATCTTTTGGACTTGGCGCTGTGATAGGCCCACTGAACTCATGACTGAAACATATTGCTGCAGATGGACTCTCGGGTCTCCATTCCTATTAAACTTGGCCATGTCGGGCATTTTAAACTGAGCTGGCAGCTGTTCTCCGAAGGTCATTGCCTCATAATCTAACAACTTTTCATGTTTACCCCTCATTTTACGGGTAACTGTTTCAACCTGATCCCGAAGCTTCTGAAATTCTGCCTGAGACCCAATAACTTTGCCTGTTGCATACTCTGTCATGTCATCATCAAAAGTGGGGATATCATCCCCCAACCCATTCGGAGGCTCCTCGTGCCTTACATTCTCAGAATTTCCCCCAGCACGGGGTACAACCATATTTGCCATGGCAGTGGTCAAGGCTTGCAACTGTTCGGTAATCTTGGTGAAACCATTTTCCAACTGATCTATCTGGGATACCTCATTATCGGTTGTATTCATATCTGTTACTAGTCTTTTGGTGAGTCTTCCCTCTTCCCTAACCCAACGAGAATCTATGATGGCTTTCAGAACACAAGGGTTAGCATGATGTATGTATGCATGGGGTGCATGAGATGCATGTAACATATATAACATACTAAATCAACTAAAATTTTCAAACAAATCGGCCCGTTATCATTTTAGAAGCTTTTGGGCTAACTGTCATAGGAGTTCACATCTTATGGCAAGGAACCCAACTAAATCCAAATGGTAATGTTCCGAACACAAGCACAAAGTGGCCCATCAATCACTTAGAGGCCTTTAGCCCAATCGTCATAAAATACGTTCTTGTCCCAGTTTAAATGGCCCAACAAGCCCATATCCCATGACAAATGGTCCAAATGGATCCAAACGACGATGTTCCCAAACACAAGCATAAAAGAAAGATAATGCAAACATAAAACAATGATTTCTACAGAATGGCCCATCAAAATTTTAGAAGCTTTGGGCCTAGTGTTCATAAGGTATGAACTCGCCCCAGTTTAAATGGCCCAGCAAGTTCGCATTTCCGAAAATAGTCCAACTGCATCCAAATGAGGATGGTCCACAAGCATATACTCAAGGAAATAATTATTACTTTAACCATACAACCCCGGTCTATGGGTGGGTTCGCAAGACTGTATACAAAGGCTCTCACTGGCGAAGGATGGCTCACAACTAGGTCTCCCCAATCAAGGGTTCGAGCGTCCAAGTGAGCGCACCCTTTTTTATACACTAAGGTACGTGCCAGTGAGCTATGGTGTGTGACCGACTGTCAAATGGATTTCCCGTTGTAGATTCCCCAAAGGGAGGGTGGAGCGAGGCTCACTTAAATACCCAAGCCTCTTAGGCTCTTATCGCTTGGTGTCGGAATAAACAACGAGTCCTCCAAGTTAGTCCATCACAATAGGCTACGAGTAAATGGCTATCTAGGTGCCTTCACAGCTTTTCCTTCTAGAAAGGTAGTGAGTGAAGGAAGACACCAAACAATTACCTAGCCTCAAAATGCCTTTGATTAAACCCCCATTTTATCCACTATAGACACGGTCAATTAGAACATAAATCCAAACATTACAAGACAATATTTCGGGGCCGATTCTCTATCCCTAGTGGAGTCGCCAGACTGTGGGACACAGGAACTGGACGACGCATGATGTTCTAGGCTCGCGGCCTAGTTGGGAGTACGGAGTAGCCACGTGGGACTAAACCGGAGAATAATGGAGTCGCCACCCGGTGTGAACCGGGAAAATGAGATTTAAGGCCGCACTCACCCCTCGCAAGGGAAGACCTCAAACCGTTGGGTTCGGAATGGTCCCTTACTTATGTCACTTGTAATGAAAGGATTTATGTAATAATTTAATCAAGTTTAAGTAACATTTATTTCCAAGAGTATCATGCTTCTAAATTCACATGTACAAGATAAAACTTACACCTAAATTTACATATATTTCACATCTAAGATTGCATGCTTGAAAGTACATCAAAGTAGCAACGAACATACAACTTCATTGGCATATTATATTCACGAAAAACACAAGCACACACACTAACCACACAAGCACACATGTGAGTACTTTTCCAAGTGGTACGTGGAATTGTATCCCAAGTACAGACCGCACTACCGTCCATTCGGAATCGACTACGAAATTTATGTCTGGGTTTCCATCCGATATACCACAAGAAATAATACTCAAATGCTATTATGACATGGATATATGAATTGATACAACCAATGGGATAAACATGCTTTTCACTATGATGCGTACAAAGATAAGAATAACTATATTGGATTTCATGATACATGCATGAATGGTGTAGCTGGCCTTACGCGCGGCTGAGACTAATAGGTGGCGTTTAGGGTGCGGTTTCAGGCAGTGGATAGGTGACTAAACTGGGCAGTGAGAGGCGTAGAACTGGGCAGTGAGGAGTGTGGGATTGTGGTAGTTTTTAGGGGGTAATTGCGCGTTAGGCTTGAGTTGAGGCAGGGCTGTGAACGTGTTTGTGGGGGGGGTGTGGCATTAGCATAAGGGCTGAGTGGCTAAGAGGGCTGTTAATGCGCTACGTTGATGCAGTATGTAAGGCTATGACTATGAACGTGCAGGGTGAGGGTTACGTGTTGATGCAAAAGAGCTGCAATGGTTTTTTTTTTGTGGTGCGTGGCTGAAGGAGTGGTTAGCGTGAAGGCAGTGGACTTTATGCTTGTGCGTTAAGGGGGCTTCAAGGTGTGATGGGCTGGGAATATGGGTACACCAATGACAATAGGTCGAGCCAAGATAGGGATAAACGATGCAATCAATAGATGAAAGACACGGAAAATATCGTGGTAAAGGTAGCCTTTTAGGCTTTTCTTCCCAAATGGAGAACGTTTAAATCCAACACAATAAGCCCATGCGCCTTTCGTTACAATGCATACAAAGATAAAGATAACTATATGAAATTTCGTATACCCGATTGAACACATCTTACATTCAACCGAGCATATATCAACCGGCGCGGCAAAGTATCATGGTAAAGGATTTTACCCCTCCAAATAGGGGACCTTTAATCCGACTTACTAAGCCCATGCGCTCGATCGTATCATGCATACAAAAATAAAGACAATCATATCAAACTTAGTATGTTCGATTGAACATATCTTACATCCAACCGAACACACATCAACCAGCGCGGCAAATCATCGTGGTAAAGGATTTTAACCCCTCCAAATAGGGGACCTTTAATCCGACTTACTAAGCCCATGCGCTCGATCACATCATTCATACAAAAATAAAGACAATCACATCAAACTTAGTATGCCCGATTGAACATATCTCACATTCAACCGAACACACATCAACCGGCGCGGCAAAGCATCGTGGCAAAGGATTTTAACCCCTCCAAATAGGGGACCTTTAATCCGACTTACTAAGCCCATGCGCTCGATTGTATCATGCATACAAATAACATGCGGAATTCAAATGACGAAAAATAAATAAATCAAAGCAATATAAAACAAAAGAAAATGCTGTTTACTCAAGCGGTACATGGAGTTGTATCGCGAGTACAGATCATACTACCGTCCATTCGGAATCGGCTATGAAATTTATGTCCGGGTTTCCATCCGATATACCGCGAGAGTTGACACATCTTTCATTTTATTCCAAGGCCACAACATACAATATTTCTTAATACATGCATATTTATCTACTCAAGGGCCACAATATGCATTTTAACATAATAATCATGCAAGCAATACTCAATAAATAATACAAATAAACAGAAAACAAATGTGGAAAATACCCTCAGGTCTAACCTTTTATGTAGACTTTCGAACTCGCGTTTCACGGCCGTCGGAAGGGCTATCACACCGCAACTTTTCTGGTTCACTGGTTTGTGTTTTACCTCGCTGTTTCGCTGCTCAAGCTACTGTTTTGACTCCGTTTTACTGTTGTTTCCTCACGGTTTCGCTGCCGTATTATTGGTCACTGTGTCAGGTATATAGGGGACTGTTTTGGGTGTTTTTTGTGGGTTTTAAGTGCAGTATTTTTTTCACTGGTTTGGGGATTTTAGGGACTGTTTTGAGGGCTAATATTTTCGGTAATGCAGGGAGGTTTACGGGGCTGTTGTTACGGTGATATAGGGAGGCTTATGGGCTGCTGTTTTGGTGTGCAAGGGGGCTACTGTATTGGTGTGTTTTTCGGTGATGTGAGGGAGGCTTATGGGGCTGTATTTTTCAGTCAAGTAGGGGAAGGAGATGAAGAGAAATTTTTTATAATTTTTTGTGTAATATGCGTGAACTTGTAAGGGATTCCTTGCTATTTTTTGCTTGTGATTTCTTGTAAAAAAAAACGTGTGAATCTGAGAGGAGGAGAGCTTTGGGTGGTGGTTGTTTATATAGAGAATGGCTAGGGCTTCACCTTGTCTCACAAAGAAGGGATTTGATTTAGTGTTGAGCAAGGAAAGTCAAAGATTGAGGGGGGACAAATATGGTTTAGATTAGGAATACAATATATTTGATTGGTTAGGATTAGGCATTTAATTTGTTAGATTAGGAAGCCAATATTTTTTATTTGTTATGATTGATTTTAATTAGGCATAATATTTCTTTAATTTAGTATATAATATTTTAAGTTAGGAAGTTACAATATTTTAATTTGGTATAATTATATTTTATGTCTTATTTAATTTGGTAAATGGTTTAATTATTTTATTTAATTCAATTACATTATTTAATTAATATTTAAATTAATTGGGTTGTATTTTGAGGGCCTTGGGCGTGTGGGCCAAGTGTGGTGGGCTATGTGTTGTGTTGGTTTGGTGAGTGGGTTTGGGCCAAGGTTAAATGGTTCTGGGTTTTTTAGGCCAAATGTACTTTTAAAACGGAGGTCCAACGAGCGAGCTTGGAGCTAAACATGCGGTTAAAATTTAATGAAATGCCGATTCCCTTCCGACAACCGTTTCCCGCAATATCCTTAACTAAAAGGTAGTGCCTCCAACTGAGACTCATCATCGGGTTTCACATGCAAAAATGCAATGCCTACAATCAGGCCTGAGATTTAATTGAAGAAATAGCCAACAACAATTCATTGTTGCCAACAGAAAGGAGGATGATCCAACGAATCACAGGAATTTATGAAGTTGGAGCCAACACAGCAGTGAATGCCAAGCTGGATCAGATATGCAAATTCATGGAAACTCTTAGCACGCAAAGCAATATTGGATCCACAAGTTCACCATATGGAGGAGCACCAGAGACATAATCCTACCACCAAAATGAAGAGACGGTTAATTATGTCAATAATTTCAACAGACAGGGGAACAATCCATATTCCAACACTTACAACCCAGGGTGGAGGAATCATCTCAATTTTTCATGGAACAACAATTCAGGGCGTAGGAACAATCCACCACCCGGATTCCAACAGCAGAACAAAGGCCAGGAGCATGAAAAAGAACCAGGAATAGCGGAAATGCTAGCTCAGTTAAAAAATATGATGCTATGTTTCAAAGTCAATCTACTTCTATAAAGGCACTGGAAAATCAAATTGGACAATTGGCCAATGCTCAGAGTTACAGACCGTCAGGTAATCTTCCCAGCAACACAGAACCAAATCAAAGGAACCGAGGGAATGAGCAATGTCAAGCCATTACTTTGAAAAACAATACCGAAATCAACAAAGATGTTGGAATCAAGGCATTCATTGAGGAAGTTTCAAAAGAAGCAGTTCCACAGATGGAGGAAAAAGAAGTAAAGGAAAAAGATCGAGAAAGACTCACTTCATCTCCACTTTTTCCACAGCGACTCCAAAAAAACAAACGCAGTTTGCTCGATTGCTGGAGGTCTTCAAAAAGCTACATATCAGCATTCCATTTGCAGAAACGTTGGAAGAAATACCCAGTTATGTCAAATTCAAGAAAGACATTCTTTCACGAAAGTAGAGATTGGGAGATTACTAGACAGTAGCATTGACAGAAGAATGTAGTGCCATCATTCAGAGGAAACTTCCCCCAAAGTTGAAAGATCCTGGCAGTTTCACCGTCCCATGCTCCATAGGAGAACATTATATCGGTAATGCTTGTGTGATTTAGGTGCAAGTGTTAATTTGATGTCTTTTCGATTTACAAAAAACTACAGATTGGAGAAGCAATGCCCACCTCAGTCTCTTTTCAACTTGTTGATAGAACACTCGTATTTCTGAAAGGTGTAGTTGAAGATGTGCTGGTCAAAGTCGACAAACTCATTCACCCAGCAGATTTCATTATCCTTGATATGGAGGAAGACAAAGATATACCTATCATCCTTGGGAGACCATTCTTGGCTACAGGTCGAACTGTTATTGATGTAAAAAAATAATAACTAACCATTAAAGTGCAGGACCAAGAAGTTACCTTCAATGTTTTCAAAGCCATGAAATTCCCAAGTGATGAAAATATGGAGGAATGTTTCAAAGTTGATGTTTTAGATAATATCATCCAGGATACTGATCCACTGCCACTTCCCTCGGATAAACTTGAAGCTTGCATCACCAACATGACTGACAGTGAGCTAGATGCTGAAATTCTGGAATGTATCAACTATCTTGACAGATCATTTCGCTTCAAATCGACACCACAGGTGGAAAGTTTGGAACTATCGAAAAAGGAGAGAATCAAGCCCTCGATTGAAGAACTACCACAGCTGGAGCTAAAGCTACTTCTGAACCATCTCAGGTATGTATTCTTAGGAAACTCTTTGATTTACATGTGATTATCTCTTCTTCGCTAACATTGGAACATGAAGAAAAGTTACTGAGAGTGTTACGAGAACACAAGAAAGCCATTCGCTGGACTATAGAAGACATTCGAGGCATTAGTCCAGCATTTTGCATGCACAAGATTCTGATGAACGACGATTACAAACCCATAGTGGAGCATCAACGGAGACTAAATCCAATCATGAAGGAGGTTGTGAAGAAAGAAATTATCAAATGGTTGGATGCCAGTATCATCTACCCCATCTCTGACAGCACGCGGGTGAGTCCTATGAATGTGTGCCAAAGAAAGGAGGAATAACTGTAGTCACAAATGAAAAGAATGAGATGATTCCAACAAGAACAGTGACTGGATAGAGAGTATGCATGGACTACAGGAAACTGAACAAAGCAACAAGGAAATATCATTTTCCGATGCCATTCATTAACCAGATGTTAGACAGATTGGCGGGACATGAGTTCTATTATTTTCTGGATGGATACTCGGGGTATAATCAGATTACCATCGCCCCAGAAGATCAGGAGAAAACCACTTTTACTTGTCTGTATGGTACTTTTACTTTTCGCAGGATGCCATTGGACTATGTAATGCTCCTGCCATATTTCAATGTTGTATGATGGCCATCTTCTCAGACATGCTGGAACAAAGTATGGAAGTTTTCATGGTTGATTTTTCTATTTTCGAGACTCGTTCGACATCTGCTTGCAAAATCTGGAAAATGGGCTATAAAGATGCGAAGATACCAACCTGGAACTCAACTGGGAGAAATGCCACTTCATGATGCATGAATGCATTGTGCTGGGATATCAGATCTCACAAAAGGGTCAGAGGTAGACAAAGAAATGATCGAGATAATTGAAAAACTACCTCCATCAATATCTGTTAAAGGGATTCGGAGTTTTCTCGGACATGCAGGCTTTTACAAGAGATTTATCAAAGACTTCTCAAACATTGTTAAACCTATGTGCAATCTTCTGGAGAAAGATGTGCCTTTCAACTTCACCGAAGAATTCCATAAAGCTTTTGAGATCTTGAAATAGAAGCTGGTCTCTACCTCCATCATAGTAACACCAGACTGGACCCTTCCATTTGAAGTGATGTACGATGCTAGTGATTTTTCTGTAGGTGCAGTTTTGGGACAACGCAAAGCAAAAAGTTTCCATACCATTTACTACTCCAGCAGAACTTTGGATGAAGCTCAACTCAACTACACAACCACTGAAAATGAGTTGCTCACAGTTGTGTTCACTTTTGATAAATTCTGCTCCTATCTGCTGGGTCCCAAAGTGGTGGTCTACACAGATCATTCAGCAATCAAATATCTGATCGCAAAGAAATATGCCAAACCCAGATTGATCCATTGGGTGCTTCTACTGCAAGAATTTGACGTGGAGATCCGAGACATGAAAGGGACAGAAAACCAAGTGGCAGATCATTTATCGAGGCTCGAGAATGGACAAACAGCTGGTAATGAACTGACAATCAAATAAATTTTTCCAAAAGAACAATTGTTTTCCATGAAACTGTTGGATAATTATGACCCATAGCATCACTATTTTTACAGAACATGGTGTTGTTGTACAAATTAACTATGTGACAAATGAAATTTCTCTTTTATCATTTATAATTGGATTACTCGAATATATAAATGATAAAAGTCCTTATGATTAGTTCCGGATTAATAAGATATGAAACAGTATTAATCCACTAAGGTTTAATCATTAAATATCCCGAGTCGTAGTATTATCGAGATTGAACATCGATAATGCGGAATAGGCTAGTATTACAATTGTGCGTGTTATGGAAGCGTAACGGCATAGTTCTCATATATTTGGGTATTGGATACTCATGCGAGTGTAATAGGAGGTTCTGTTTACCGATGGTACGGAAACAGCTTCGCTCTGGATAGACCCCTCGGAGTCCCATTGGTAGTATGACTGTGTCTATGGGAATCTGAATCAGGGTAGGTGTATTTGGTCTTAACCCGAGACTTGCATCGCTAATGCTTGCGACAATCAATATACTTTGGTTTTGGTCGTCCGGGATTTTAACAGGTTCCGTATACGCCTCTTCTGGGTATATTTAGAATCGTAGTGTATTGGGTGTGATGTCAAGACGGAAGTATCACTTCAGTCATATGGAGATGATGATCACGCAGGGATACAGAACTGGTACTCTAAGTGTTATAGCAATCGGTGAAGTATGACTAGGTCATGACTTTCCGATCATAAAGAGACTAGTTGCTAGTGATCCGATGTATGCTTCGTACGGGGCAGACACAACTCCAGCCCCAGGCCTTGCATGTGACATCCGATACTGGATCGTAATACGCAATACTACGTATACTACGCCTGACAAAGATCATTTATTCCGTAGCAGAATATTTCTGGAGAATTAGGTAGGCATGGTGTTTTGCTAGAAGCCAACCATGTCTTGTAAATCGGTAAGTGCGTGGTACCGGGTACGCACGTGTTCGGATAGTCCGATGACCGTATTTACTGCCAACATATCCAGGGATCTCTTGGGTCGCATCCCAAAGATTCACCGATGATGTTTGACTCGAACAATCTTAATCTGGGATTAATTAAGATAGAGAATATTAATCTGAGATTAATAAAGAGAGAATATTAATCTGGGATTAATAAAGAGAGAAAATTAATCTGGGATTAATTACGGCAAGAATTAATCTGGGATTAATTATCAGAGAAAGAATTAATCTGGGATTAATTGCGTCGAGAATTTATCTGGGATTAAATTCGTCGAAGGGAGATAACGCGATTAATTTGGAATTAATCGGTCAAATAAATTTAATAGTTAAATTAGATTTTACTATTTAATTTATTTAATTGGGCTAAATAATATATTAGATATATTAATTGAAATTGGATTTCAATGGTAAATTAAATTGGATTTTAATTTTAGCGAACAAATTAATTTGAAATTAATTCGCGAGCGATTTTCGTAATAATTTTATTGGGTATTATTATTTAATTAAATTGGATTTAATTATATCGCGACGGAAAATTCGTTTAATCGGATTGAACGAATCCAAGCCCGAAGTGTGTTGAGCAAACCCATTTGAATTTTGAATTTAAAGTGTGGCTCACTTCACTTACATTATTAGTGATTTTTTAGTGATAGATATGAGTGATGGGTTTTGGTGGAAACTTGAAAACACTCAAACATTTTAATTTAGAAATTAATTACTCTATCTCCCTGACATTTTAGGCCGAATTGGCCTTTATTTGTTGAAGGCCGAACGGCCTTTGTTGTCAGATGGCCGAATGGCCAGCAATATAAAAAAAATATAATAAAATAAAAAATAAAAAATAAAAAATAAAAATAAAAATAAAGGCAATTTTTGCCTTTGACTTTTTCTATTTACCTCTGACACTTGCTATAAATGAAAAAGGCTACAGCCTTTGATTTCTCTAATTTTAAAATGCCAGTGGCCTGATTTTATGGGATAAGGCCGATAGTAGCAAAAAGAAATTTGTGAGAATAAAAAGTGATTGGCCGATCTCTGCATTTCTTGGAGAAGGCCGATTGCTGCTTACTGATTTCTTTCTTTGCCCAAGGCCGATTGGCCTGCCAAAAGGGCAGATCGTTTCATCTCTCCAGGCGAATTGTTGCTTCTCTTGGAGGGAAAAATTCAGCCACATTTATTCTTGCTAGCATATAAGGGAGTCAAATAAAGATGATAGGGATACTCACCCAAGAGCTTGGAAGCTTCAACATCCATGAAAATTTTGAACTCAAGCCGATCAATGTAAGTCCTCCGCAACGTATTTTTGATTTTATTCACACACGAATCACGCTTAGAGATCCCGTGGCATGTCTAGGACACTAACAGAAACAGCATGATGTCCTTTGGTATGCTGACTATGTAAACTACATAGTATCGGGAAAATAGCTGTTGGAATGGACACATCAGTAATAAAAGAAGTTCTTCAAAGAAGTCAAGCACTATGTCTGGGGTAAGCCGTACTTGTTCAAACGATGTGCTGATCAATTACTGAGACGTTGTGTTCCACAGAAAGAGGTCAATAGTGTTCTGCAGTATTGTCATTCATCACCATACGGCGGACACTTTAGCGGAAATAAAATTGCAGCCAAAGTCCTACAGTCAGGTTTGTTCTGGCCCACTCTTTTTAAAGATGCTTATCTATTTCTCTTCAATGTGACATGTGCCAAAGAACGGGAAATATTTCGAGGAGAAATGAAGGACCTCTGCAAAACATTCTGGAAGTTGAGATATTTGATGTATAGGGGATTGATTTTATGGGACCCTTTGTTCCATCATTCGGAAACATGTACATACTAGTTGCAGTAGACTACGTCTCCAAATGGGTTGAAGCAATTGCACTGCCATCAAATGATTCAAAAGTGGTGATAAAATTCCTTAAAAAGAATATTTTCACTCGCTTCGGAACACCTCGGGCGATTATCAGTGATGGTGATACACATTTCTGCAACAGATATTTCGATGCACTCCTATCCAAATACGGAGTTACTCATAAAGTTACCACTGCCTTCCATACACAATCAAATGGACAGGTTGAAGTTTCAAATAGGGAGATCAAAAGAATCTTGGAGAGAACCGTTGGATCAACAAGGAATGACTGGTCTGAAAAACTGGATGACGCACTATGGGCCTACCAGATAGCTTACAAAACACCCATTTGTATGTCCCTATATCGAATGGTGTTTGGGAAAGTGTGTCATCTGCCAGTGGAGCTTGAACACAAAGCGTACAGGGCACTGAAGAAGTTAAATCTTGATCTACAAGCAGCAGGAGAGAAAAGGCTCCACCAACTCAATGAATTAGAGGAATTTTGCCTACATGCTTATGAGAATGTCAAACTGCATAAAGAAAAGACGAAGAAATGGCATAATAAAAAAATAGTGCACAGACAACTGGAGCCAGGGCAACATGTATTGTTATACGATTCACGGTTGAAACTTTTCCTTGGAAAGCTAAAATCAAAGTGGTCAGGTCCATTTATAATTACTCAGGTGTTACCCTACGGAGTTGTTGAGATATACAACCCCAAATCCAACAATACATTCAGGGTAAATAGCCAGCGTGTCAAGAACTACTGGGGAGAATCATTTGAGTGACAAAAAGAAAGTGTCACACTTTCCGATCCAGCCTAACGATCGGGCAGTCATGTCTAGCTGACAACGTTAAACTTAGCGCTAGCTGGGACGCAACCCATGTAATTTGTGTATATATTCAGATTTGGTGTGTTTTATTTTTGTGTGTTTAATTTGTGCAGGAAAAGTCACATTTCAGGATGGAAGACGTTCTCGCAAATCTTCACAAGTAATTTCATTCTCTCCCTCAAAACTCTCTGATGAAAGTCTACAAAGCTCACTTGGAACGAATGAGACTGCTGATGATCAAAGGTATTCCTAATGACATTTGTTGGATTATTGAAGCACGAGTCTGATTGGCAGGTGAGTCATCTGACTCTTTTGTTTTATATTTGCCTGGTTTAGGAAGAAGCACATATGCTAAAAAGAGAAGAGCTAAAAAAAATGGGAGTTTGCTATAAATGTGCACGCATGACATGTAATGCGCGTTATCATTCTTTAGGAATGGTGTCTGATAACCGTGAAGATAAAATTAAATTCATTAGGGATGGCTTGAGTAAGGAGTCTTTAGATGACATATCATTGACTCTTGAGACGCATTCCGGTGGATATATGCATCACGCAATTCACATGTTATATACATAATTTCGGAAAGAAAGACAACATTTAAGTCTCGGGAATGTGACTCTAAAAGACCCTGTTTTCCAATTTATAAGAAAATTGGATGGGAAGCTTGTCCTTAACACATAGACGTCATTCAAGCTGTTACTTCCTGTAAATATTATTATATCTTTGTATTTATCTAATAATTATGATTTGTTTTGTTATTTTCTTTTATTTTCTCCGACAGGATCCAGACTTTTTGACTTTCACGATATATTTCACTGTTTAACTAATAATTATCATCTGGCAGGTACTAGTGCTATTATTACTCATCATTTTTTAGGTGTTATAAATTCAACTCGTCATTGCACTCTTGAAGACATTCAGAGCTGAGAAATACATAAAAATAAAACCAGAGTTCGTTGTCGCAGCACAGGAATTGGGTCGAGTCATAGCTGAAATGAATATGCACTTAGTATATGGCGGTGGCAATCTTGGACTAATGAGGATCGTTTCAAGGGCTGTACAGGAAGGAGGTAGTCAAGTTCTGGGAATCATCCCAAAACTCTTGGTGGAGGCGAATCTTATAGGACCATCAAATGGAGAGGAACTAATTAACCGTGCTGATGCTTTTATTGCTTTGCCAAGTGGCTTGGGCACGATGGAGGAAATTTTTACAGTCCTATCTTGGGAAAACTTGAACATACACCAAAAACCGATTGGACTTTTTAACGCTAATGGATTTTATGATTTTCTTTGTGTGTTTCTTGATAATGCCCGGAGAAATGGGTTCGTGTCAAAACCTGTAAAAGAACTTCTCTTTACTGCCAGAACTGCCCAAGATTTAATTGACCAACTCTTAGCCTTCGAACCATAAATTGACCCTATCATTTCCAAGATAATCTGGTACGATAATCATTATGGTAAAAAGCGTCGGATATATCTGGATCTTAACCTTTAATTTTCCTTTTAAGATGTAGAATTTCAGCTAAACAGATACTGTTTTCTAAACTCATCTTCTACTTTTTAAGACATTGGGACAATGTCTCATTTAGGTTTGGGGGAGGGGAATAGTTGACTAGTATCTTATTTTTATTGTGTTGTTTGATTTTTAGTCAAAAAATTTCAAAAAATTCAAAAAAAATTATAAAAAAAAAAAAAAAAATTGTGTTTTTAACTCGACTAATCTCGTGAAATTGGTGTAAGATAGATGTGTAAAGAATTTCCGCTCCTGAGACGTATCTCAACCTAGTTCGTAACAAGTTAAATGTTTGTTTATTTCCTTTTGAATTATTTAATTTGTGAATTTTCCATAAAACTGATTAAATTGGATCTTCATATGCTCAGTTGACAGGGATTATCAACATGCATGGTAACATACGAACATAAGTTGTAATTGAAAATTTTGTAATATTTAGTGCTCTAGTTTAATTGGAGGAAGCATCTAAAAAAGCGATGGAATAATATATATATATATATATATATATATATATATATATATATATATATATATATATATATATATATATCAACATCTGAGATCCGAGTAATTAAGTTCGTAGGGGTGTTTTAACACCTAGTGCCCTAAAGCCAACTGGTTGGGAGTCACTGGCCCAAAACTCGCTACATGGATTGAAGATGTTGCTTTATTCACATTTCGTAAAAAAAAAAAATCAGAAAAATATTCCATTACTAAAAAAAGGTGTGAATTCTGATATAACTTTAAGACACAAATATTACTCTCTTCTCAACTACACTTATGAAAATTGTGGTCACAATGAATTGATTAATATTTTTTTGATTGTGTATATGAAGAATGATAAAAATAATCGGAGAATTTACTTATTTGGTAATTTAGAAAGAAAGAAAACAACTACTAACTTGGATAAGGAGTTTCACCAGTTTAGTCACTAACTTGTTTATTCTCTTTTCTCTTTTCTCTTGTCTTTTTGCTTTTGTGTGCATTAGTTTTATATTGACGTTTGTGGGTATCGTTGCTATAAGCCCTCACGAGACTACAACTCGTCCACTAGGGACACCTAGGGGTTTAAAGGCTTGTTGCATATGCTAAATACAACTGTGATCCCTACGAAAGTGGCTTAGTTTAATTATAATTTTGTAAGGATGTTTTTTTTATTTTATTTTGTTGTTTTGCTCGAGGACTAGCAAAATGTTAAGGCTGTGATGAGTGGTAAATAGATCATTATTTCTCACTCATTTGACTTAATATTTTAAATACCCATTTATGGTCGGTTGGACTTAATAAAATTGGTTTTAACCTGACTAAACATGGATACCGCCTGTATGGTCGGTTGGAATTAATTATAAATTTGACTTAATCAGGAAACCGCCTATATGGTCGGTTGGTAATATCACGCAAAGTTTATATATTATAATAAGGAAGATATCTAAAATAGAAGTAATAAAAGCGGATTCTCTAACCTCAGCATTTTCTTTTATTGTATTTTTACCTTTTTAATTTCCAGCATTTACTTTATGCCATTTATTTTATTTAAGATTTTACTAGCCCTAGTTATGTGTTGTAACTAAACTCGTTATCTGGGGTTGTGATGAATTTCAATATCATCGGTTTATAAGGGGTTATTTTATGTTTTGGGTAATATAAATGTTTATTTATTAAGCCTTAGTCTTAATGCTTCTTGTTAACTGGCCATTAATAAGATTGATCTGGTAAACTTAAAATGAACTTGGAAAAGTGATTTTAGATTTAAGCCTTAGACTCAATAGCCCACGATCTTCCTTGAGGACATAGAACCCTTTAATAGGTTTCCTTACAGGATATGAATATACCTGTCGGGCGAGGGTAGCCATAATTGGAACTTAATCTTAATGAATTCAGATAACTTGGTTGACATAAAAATATGATTAATTGAGTTATTCTGGGTATTTGTATCTGACCATCGGAAGAGGCTTTTGCATAAATTCGTGTTCCAGGTTAATAAACCAATATATTGCACAAACGTAAAATAATCACTTCATCTTAAAAAAGATATTGGAAGGATTCACAACCCAGGATTGTTTAATATTATTGAATTTTCCTTTAATTTACTTTCGCGCTGTTTAATTTACTTGTTTTAAGTTTAAAGTCACCATCCAATCAAACAACCAATCTATTAGATACTCATAGAAATTTGGCTTCATAAATTAATAGCTAAGGTATTAAGTCATCGTGGGATCGATACATTTATACTACTTGAATGATACCTGCGCTTGCGATATACGTGTGTGATCACGCCAGTCAGACGTATGTGTCGAGACTTACCATTATACATTGTATTTTGGGCTCTCCCAATAGCCGATTAACTATCACAATGTATGCTTATCGCTGGCACCTATTTGGGCCAATTGGAATATCCTCCAGGAAATTTCGAAGCCATTCCGCTTCTTCTGCTGTTTTGTCTAATGCTATGAATTCTGATTTCATAGTAGACCGGGCAATACATGTTTACCTCAAATATTTTCATGACACGACTGCACCACCAAGTGTGAAAACAAATCCACTCGTAGATTTGAATCCACTGTATCAGATATCCAGTTAGCATCGCTGGATCCCTCTAGAACAGTATGATATTTCATATAATGGAGACTATATTTTGAAATTTTTCTCAGATACCTCAAAAATCTTACTATGGTTTTCCAGTGGTTATGTCTTGGATTGCTCGTATATCTTCTAAGCCTGTTTACAGCTTGAGTGATATCAGGTCGCGTGCAATTTGTGAGATACATCATACTTCCGATGATTCTCGAATACTCTAGTTGCGATGCGCTTGAGCCAATATTTTTTGATAAATGAAGAGTTAGGTCTACAGGAGCTCTAGCCACATTTAGATCTCCTCTGTTATATTTCTCAAGTATCTTCTCAACATAGTGAGTCTGAGATAATATATACCCTTCTAATGTTCTGGAGATCTTAATTCCTAAGATCACATCAGCTACTCCTAAATCTTTCATATCAAATTTACTGGTCAATACTTTCTTGGTAGACTGAATCATCTCATGATTACTACCAATGATCAGCATATCGTTTACGTAGAGACACACAATGACATATTCTTTTTGAGTTGATTTGGTGTATACACACTTATCACACTCATTGATTTTGAACTCACTTGACAACATCTCTTTGTCAAATTTTTCATGCCATTATTTAGGTGCTTGTTTTAATCCGTACAAGGATTTTACAAGTTTTCACACCTTATGTTCTTGTCCAGGAACATTGAAACCTTCTAGCTGTTCCATGTAAATCTCTTCATCCAGTTCACCATTTAAGAATGTCGTCTTTACATCCATTTGATGTATTTCAAGACCAAATATAGCTGTTATGGCTATGAGCATTCTTATTAGTGTCAAAGTAATCAAGGCCTTCCTTTTGTCTATAACCTTTTATGACAAGTCTTGCCTTGTACTTATCTATTGATCCATTCGGTTTCATCTTCCGTTTGAATATCCATTTGTAGCCCAATGGCTTACAACCTGGAGGAAAATTAACCAACTCCCAAGTATGGTTTTGTATGATGGAATCAATCTCACTGTTGATAGCCTCTTTCCACAAAGGTGCCTCTAACGAAGAAATTGCTTCTTTGTAGCTTTGAGGCCCATTTTCTAACAAGTATGTTAGAAAATCAGGTCCAAATGACTTAGATGTTCTAGCTCTTTTGCTACGTCTAGGTTCAATTGCCTCAATATTTTCATGTTGATCTGACTCTTGGTCAACCTGATCACTATCTTTGACAGTATCAATAGTTCTTTTGAGAGACTATGTTCTTTGTCTTTCCTTATAAGGAAATGTCTCTTAAAAAAATATCGCATTCCTTGACTCAATTATTATATTCGGATTGATGTCAGGAATCTCAGACTTATGTACCAAGAATCGATATGCACTACTGTTGCGAGCATATCCAATGAATATACAATCAACAGTTTTGGGTTCTATTCTAACATTCTTAGGTTTAGGAACCATTATTTTGTAAGACACCCCCACACTTTCAGATATTTGTAGGAAGGTACGTGACCTTTCCAGAACTCATATGGTGTCTTGTCTAATCTTCTGTGAGGTAGCTTGTTTAGAACGTAGTTGGCGGAAAATAAGGTTCCCCCCACAAGTTCTGGGTTAAACCAGAGCTTGTCAACATGGCGTTCATCATTTCCTTCAACATTCGGTTTTTGCGCTCAAAAATCCCATTTTGTTGAGGTGAATAAGGAGCAGTAGTTTCGTGAATAATTCCATGATTGGAACAATATTCACCAAATGGTGACAATATTCACCACATCTATCACTCATGATTCTTTTGATTTTCTTGCCAAGTTGATTTTCAACTTCGTTCCTATAGTGTATAAAGCTCTCAATATCTTCATATTTTCTCCTCAGCAAATACACATAACAGAATCTTGTGCTATCATCGATAAAAGTGACAAAATACTTTTTACCGTCTCTTGTTTGCACAATATTCATATCACATACATCAGTGTGTACAAGTTCCAAGGGTTCAGAACTTCGTTCTATGGAATGAAATGATGCTCTATGCATTTTTGCTTCAACACATGCCTCACATTTATGTTGGTTATCAATTGCAAATTTAGGTATAAGGTCCATATTAATTAATTTACGCATTGTATCATAATTAACATGTTCTAACCTCCAATGACATACAATTTGTGACTCAATAATATAAGAGGAAGTTGTAGCTTTATTATTAGCACTATGTCGATTGACAGTCATTACATTGAATTTGAAAAGGCCCTCAGTGAGGTATCATTTTCCTACATAAACATCATTTTTGGTCAAAATAAACTTGTCAGAAATAAATACAAGCTTAAAGCCAATCTTGCTAAGTAGAGAACCTGAGACAAAGTTTTTCCGAATATCAGGAACATGAAAAATATTCTTCATTGTAAGCTCTTTTCCGGATGTCATCTTCAGAACCAATGTGCCTTGTTCAACCACTCTAGAGGTAGACGAGTTTCCCATTGTCAGATGATCGCCACCATCGACCTTCTGATACGAGGAAAACATCTTGCTATCAGCACAGATATGAGGAGTAGCCCCAGTGTCTACCCACCATTCTCTCGGATTCCTAACCAAGTTGGCTTCTGTTACAACTGCTGAAAGGTTCATATCTGAGATCTCATCAGTTAGCTGCTCATCTTCAGTGACATGGGCCTCATTTTTCTTTTTCTTGCCTTTGTCCTGAGACTTCTTGTTTCTGCAGTCCCTTGCCATATGACCGCTTTTTACACAGTTGTAGCACTTCCCCTTGAACTTCTTTTTAGCTTGGGAAGAATCAGCTTCACTGTTCTTTCTCTTTTTCTACCTTTCCACCCTCGACGATGTTGGCTTTAGACTCCATAGTCTTGTATTTGGCCTTCCTGGACTTCCTATTGTCCTCTTCGATCCTCAATCGAACTCCAAGGTCTTCAAGGCTCATCTGCTTCTTTTTGTGTTTCAGATAGCTCCTGAAGTCCTTCATGATGGAGGTAACTTTTCAATGATTGTGGCAACTTGAAACGTCTCACAGAGTTTCATTCCTTCATCCAATATTTCATTAATGATCAATTGTAGTTCACCCAACTGAGACATTATCGTTCTTGAATCTACCATTTTATAGTCTAGGAACCTACCCACGACAAATTTCTTCTGCCCAACATCCTCGATTTTGTATTTCTTCTCGAGATATTCCCATAGAATCTTCACAAAAATCATGTCTTGGTACACATTATACAGGGTATTGTCAAGTCCTCCCAAGAGGTAGTTCTTGCGCAAGAAGTCGTCTGACGATCATGTCTCTTCTCGCAGTTGCTTGGCTGTTTCCGTTTCTCCCTCCAAATGACCCGGAGGATCTTTGAAGTACTTAGCCAACTGCAGAGTTGTCAGGTAGAACAACATTTTACTTTGCCACTGTTTAAAGTTTGCTCCACCAAACTTTTTTTATTTTTCTCCATGAGCGATCGGTACTGTGATATTTCCGCTACCCATGTGTAACTGGAAAAACCAACGGCAATTAATAAGTCTACAAAAGACAAATTGCACAATGATCAACGAATGATCTTGTTTAAGTGATATAATAAGAATCCATTTGTTGTTATATTGGACAGTAGTACCAAATAACACAAGTCCTTGAATTTACGACTAAGGTTTATTATGATAAGTAAATAAAAGAATATTCCCAGAGGAGGACGGGGTCCGGAGTAACCACTTAAATCCCTGACCACTTAGGCTCTTATCGCATTTTTGACAGAATATCCTTTAAACACCTTCTCAATAGAATCTCTTAGGCATTCAAACTTAGTATTACACTTCAATACAATATGTGTAGAATTATATTTGTATATGTTTATTAATCAATCAAGCTTGGACGGAATTGCTTGTGTAAGGTTACACTTTTAATTTTCAACCAAGTATGCAACACACAATAAAATTTCAACTTTATCACTATGTGTATGCTTGTGATAATTGAACACTCTAATATTAACTTAAATCTATACTATCAAGTTTATTGTAGTAGTATATGATTTTACTAAGTTGATATTATGACAATAAAAATTAATCTAAGTCTTTTTAATATAAAAGTGACTCCATGATTAATTTCATTAGTGTCACGTTCGTTTATTCGTTTAAACAAACCTATCCAGTGAGTTCACGTTCGTGTATGTTCGTAAACGCATTCGAACGAAGTGCTCGAGAGGGTTCACGTTCGTGTAGCGTTCCAAAACGCGTTCGAACAAAATATTCTAGAGAATTTACGTTCATGAAGCGTTCGAAAACGCGTTCGAACGAAATATTCCAGAGGGTTTACGTTCGTGTTACATTTGAAGATGCATTCAAACGTTCTTACGAAAAATAAAAATTTTGCCTACGCGTTCGTCGGGCGTTCGAACGCCCTTGCATATTTTTCATGCACATAATACATTTTTTTCCAAAAAATTGACCATTAACATATGCAAATTCTCATCTAACAACACTAAAAGTAATAAGTTCTTAAGATTGTTGTTAAATATGTGTCATTAAATGAAATTTATCATGTGAATTCAATCATACTCATTCTAAAGCATAACAATGGAATCATGCCAATATTTAAACATAAACTTAGAAAAGTAAGAAAAACCTGGAAAATGCGGATAACTTATGAAATTTTAAGTCCAAGTTGAGTTGCCTCTGTCCATAAGAACTTATTAGCCCCGCCTCAGTGCTCTTCGAATTTTGTGGCTAATGTTCTCCCAGGATTACTTAGATTCTTCTTGAGAAGGGGTACTCTTTTCACAAGAACTTGAACAATGAGGAATTGTGGAATCTCTCTCTTAACTCCAAAACAAAAATATTGTGACTCAAGACTTATGATTTTATGGATATTAAAGAAAGAACATAAGTCTCCCTTATATAGGCATGGAAGGGTGCCTTTGAGGGCACCTTTTGGTTTGGGATGTAACCCTCCTATGTATACCCTTTACTTAAACCCTTTGGAGTCTAAAAGAGTGTTCTTTCAATTTTAGAGGACATATCCCACATGTTAGAGCCTTTCCATATGGAATTACTTAATGGACATGACCCTCCTCCATCCAAACTCTATATTTAAAGAATTTAGAACATGATCCACATGGCACTTTATTATTATTTATCAAAATTGCAAACTTGCCCAGATTTATCAGATGGAAAAATCCAACCCCATCCATACTTATTTTTAAAAGGAAGGTTTAAGTTTCTTTATTATTTATTGTACTCTCTATTGGGGTTGGTGCTCAGAGCGCCAATTGGCATCGTATTTATGTCTAATTCATGAATACGATCAATTCATTTTTCCATAATATTACTTATTTATGGTTGCACCTCTTGTTTTTATATACATATTCGATCTGATTACGATTAGATTGAAACTAAATGTAGTTTAGTGATATGTATATATTAGACAAAGGCCTGATAATATATGATGCAGTACACATTTACAAAGTTAGTTTGTAATTGACATTGGGAAGTGTCACTGCTAAATGTATATTATCAAATATAGTTCCTGGTAAAAATTTACTAACACAGGTCGGTTAGTCAAATCTGTTGAGACCAGTACATGTCGTATATCGAGACTTGGTCCGATGGTTTATCCCAATAAACCATGAGTCTAGGGAGACTTGTATAGACGTGTAGGTATTTATAATGGATAAACACTGAACGACTAACCGAAGATTCTTAATGGATGGTACACCAACGTCAATAAGAATCTTCTCGGGTTGAGTAGCATAGTGGTCCTTCGACTTGAGATAACACTTTGGATGTATGAGACATCCTCCACACTTAGATGGCAGTCACGTCACTGATCTATTTAGATCAGACCTCCTCATGTTCGTTGGGTGTGGACTGATCCTCAAGATATCCTGTGTGTGTCAAGATAGGATCCGTCAGTTCCGTGTATAGAGCATAGGTAGTCCATATATGATTAGTAGTCTGTTAAATCTGTGGCCACAGTATACTTCAAAAATGAGTTCCGAATGTTATTTAGAGATTTCTAATAGATACGTCGACGGGATAATACTTATAGAGATTTGAAGTTTACATCTATATCTCTGGTATTATCCGGATACCTGTGACGGATGGATTATACGTATGCAATGACCTCGACCTGTATGATTCAGCTAGTTTATCTATGGTCGTCATAATTTATGGGTGGGTAAATTATGGACACGAAATTGGATTTTGTGATGGATATACCTGAATCTAGAGAGTCTCACTAATGAAAGATACTCGTAGAGCACTGGGGGCGACTTTTATAAATAATGGTGATTATTTATAAATCGTTTAAACGTTAAACGAAAAATACATGCGAACGGGCCGAACCGTCATTTCTTAATTAATGTGTATTTGTATTTAATATATGATATTATTAAATACACATTAATAAATTTTCAAATAAAGGTATTTGGCAAATATCATTAATATATGTATTTGAGATATTTAAAGTAAATATAATACATATATTTGAGATATTTGTATTTAATTAATTATTTAATTATTTAATTTGATAAATGATTAATATAATTAAAATATAAATATCTCACCAATTAAAGTTAGGAAATGATTATAAGTGTAAATGTTTGACTTTACATTAAAGGAAAAGATTGTCAAAATGGTTTTGACTTCTTTTGATATTTGATTAAATTGTTTAAAATGAAAATATATTTTTCCTTTACAAATGTGAAATTCGGCCAACACCCTTTTATAAATATAATTGTTATATTTTTAAGTTGCTTTTGTTGACTTATGAATTTTCATTAAATGTGTAATGATAAAATTTGCAAGTTGATTAAAGTAACTTTAAATGAAACAAAATAATATCTAGGTATTTTATATACCTATTTTCAGCCAAGGGCTTTTTGGTGAAGGTATATATTATTTTGTTTCATCATTTGGGTTTAACAAGTTCATTAGATACAAAATAAACATAAAAGAAGATGAGAGAAAAGCTTAAAGGCCTAAAGAAGAAAGCTTGGAAAAATCATGTTTTTGTAAGTTTTTCTTCAAAGTCTTCAACATGAAAATTGTTTCTAAAATGCTTAGCATCCTTTTTTGTTGCTTTGGTGTTGTCTATCTTTTTATAGTTTGTGTTTATTTTGGTTGTGAACTTTGATGAAAGATTGATGCATGTAAGTAAGCTTGAAATGGTTTCAAAGCTTCACTTTTGATTTTTGGAAAATCAAGTTTCCATTCTAGAGTTGGTAAGCCACTCCTTGGTGACCTAGAATTTTTCTAGAGTTGTTTCAAAGTGGTGAGGCTAGATTGGTGAAGTATTGAATGGATTAAAGTGTTGGATTTTAAAGATTTGGTAAAATTGCTCAATTTGATGAAATTGAAAAATTAGGGTTCATAACCCACTCCAAATTTGGGGATTTTCATATATGTGATGTATTATGGTTTGAATATGATGCATGTAAACTTTTGGGTTGATTTGATTTGATCTTGGCATGTTTTGAACAAAATGGACCAAAATGCAATTACTTGAAAATTTGGGGTGCTCACGGCAATTACTCAAAAATTGGGGATTTGTGTGAAATCTGATTTTGATGCATTATATGTGTTGAAAAATATTTTAGAAATGATTTAGAATCATCCAAAATTATATTTGATAATTTTTGGGCTAAAATAATCAATTTACAAAGTTTTGGGGTAATTCGGTAATTACCAAGAAATTCGATCTCTTGTGTAATTTTTTTAGAATTTGATAATTGGATAATTAAATAAATAAGTTTATTTAATTGATCCGAGAAAAATTTTGAAATCGGAAAATTTTGATTTTCCACTATTCCGCTGCGTTACCGATATCCGCCATAAAACCCCATCAAAATGGTATCAGAGCGAGTCTGATTCTTGGCCCCTGATATGATTAGCCCTTTAAATCTAATATTTGTTCTTGTCTTTACTTGATACATGCATGCTTTAATTTGATTTGATTAAATTTGAAGTGCATGACACTTTGTGGAATATCCCCGCTTAATAAGGTTTTAAAGTAATTGGTATTTGGAATACTTGTTTCTTGGTCCGTCTTGTCAATACGGTTTATAAATATTTTTCCGTGACTACATCTGATACCGTGCCTCTGTTGTGAGGGTGTATCCGATAGAGATTTATTTATGCCGAATGTATATCAGATACTAGATAAATTCAAGCAAAAGCGGAATCCTGAACGTGCCCTAGCTGTCAGGGTTACACAAGTAGCTTGAGTTTATCATTGGCGAGTTTAACCTTGGTACTTCTCCTTGTGGGCCTGCCTTAGCAGTCACAACGAGAAACGACCAGGACTGGAAACCCATGAGTCACTAGTGAGTGATTGACAAATAAGTTGTCTACTTGATGAATATACGTAGGCGAGACTGTGCCTCTGCTGTGAGCTTAAATATATTCATGTGGTCCTCTTCCCATTATGGAATTCGATTTAATTATTGAATTCTCATTTTTCCGTTGAGGATTACGGTATTACGTAAAATAGTGGGAGGCACTGATAAGTTTAAAATAATCCATAACTTAGGCAGTGTGTATTATTATGGAAATTGCCGCTTGTTCATTTCCTTATTCTATTGTTTATATAGAATTGAACTTTTATTTACTGCACACATATTTTGATAATGTTATCTGACTTGACCCTTGGTTGCAGTGATTTTAGAATAGGTTCTAGATATACTAGACTAGGATATTATTAGATTGGTCTAAACCATCGGGAACTGTTGTTCCGATTTTCTTAAAAAAAAATCAAGATGGTTAATGACTTAGTTTCTAAGTCATGATAGATAATCTAGATAGATATCCCTTTTAGGATATTATTCTGTAGAAAGAATAGTTTCTTATGCAGTAAGAATTGACTTGAATTAGTTCATGTCTTGAGATTCTTGACTGGCATTAAGAAAGCCTCATTAGGTATTTGTTTATCTAGTAATGACGTTTCTTAGCTTTAATGTCCTTCAGAGGCAATGTGTCTGACACAATTTACTAATCAATTATTTGCAATTGTTGTGAATAGTTGAATGCAGATAGTAAAGCTAAATAAAGGAGATGCGTATAGTTGTGTATAGAAAATATCGATTTTCACAATATTACAATTATAGGTATTGGATACCAGATCTCCCTTCTAGTTATTTAAAATATTAGATAACGATTGTTTTGATATTTGATATCAGAACTTGCGACTATTGGATAGTTACTTGTTCTTTATAAACAATTTTTATATATTTTAAATATAACTAGTAGTGTCATTGACGTAGAGATAAACATTGAGAAAAATTATTACGTAAAGTAAATAATTTAGAACGGTGCTTTATGAGATTTTATCACTTAAACATTGGATGCTTATTCCGTATGGTAAAGGATGGTTTGATAGGAAATCACACCACATATCCTTATCCATTTAATGAATATTTTATTCGGGAAGGTGATTAAAATATCGTTTAACCAATGATTTGTCATTGGACCACCAGATTTATTAAGCTGATACATTAGATGTATGTAGTTTAATGAATTGTAATTGCTTAAGGTAGTTTTCTTTACTTCGTAACTTAGTTTATGAATTGTCATAACATAGTACGTGTTTCTGAAGGAACACATATTTAACGTCTTGAAAGTATCAAGAACTTTCAATCTGTTCTGATGAAACGTAGATTGAACATTTTTTACTTGTTCAAATATATTCAATCTGAAGTTTTTTGAGAACCCTATCCTTAAAATTCATTACATGTCTTTGAACTATTCAAAGATCTTTGATACGATCAAACATATGAATTTAAAGCAATTAGTTCTAAGGTTATTCAGTGAATATGATTCTTATTCAATATTATTCTTCCACGATTCCATCTTGATGGAATTGAGTAGTGGGAGCAGTTGAATCTTATATGATTTGATTGGTTTGATATTGAATGTTGCCGAATTAGTTTCAATACTCTTGGGGATATGCTCCAGTAATACTAGTTCATCTTTTTTAATTTAGGTTCCATTAATTTCTACAGTTACATATATGATATGTACAGGTAGAAAATCTGAATCTTGAAAAGTTTGAGATTTGAATCTTTCTTTTATATAATAGTTATATAATGGAAATTACTTCCACCTCGGAGGTATATGTAAAAATTTATCGTTTATTCTGTTTAATATAATATTGTATTCTATTTTGATAGAATATATTTCCTACGATCCTAAGTAATAAAATCGTTTCATTACTTGGTGTGTAACATCGGATGTTAACAATTGTAGAAAATACTTGCCTTATTGAAGTCAAATGTGAGAATGATAAATTATAATAGGAACTACGTAATTAATAAGATGAAACAACCCTTATACATCTTCTATATAAGTTTAATAGGATAACAGAATCATTTACCAGTATTTGATACTTAATGGTTCTGTTATTTTCTTCCCGAAGAAAATTATCATATAACTTATAATGGAAGCGATATTTGATATCGATTCTGGAAGTTAAACATTGAACCATAGATCTTAGATTGTTTGTAGCTTACTACGATCAAGTTTTGAACTTGATTAAGCTTTCATTATGAATTAGTTCATGATTTGTGCTAATTGTTTGCGCAGCGAAAGCAATGTTAGCTTATTAAAGGTTTGACCTTTATAGTATGACAATGGGAAAGATTATATTTAGCAATCTATTGTAGATTCTGAGGAAACTTGTCTCTAGTCACACTAATTGAACAATTAAAGATATATTGGTTAATGTTGATATTAAACTGTACATTTTAGCTAAAGAATGTAAAGTGGCATTTTTGAATGGCTTATTCAAATAAGAGATCAGTTGTGATTTCTTTGTTTGAAGAGTTCATTCTAGAATGGCCCTAGAGTTTGTGTTCTGCTAAGATCGCAGTTTAGTGTGCTAGCTTATAGAGCCTATTGTAGACTCGGGTAAGTCTTCCTGAAATCTGTGTTCTCTATTTTTTATATTAGTCAGATTGTCTAATCTTGTCAAAGTATAGAGAATACATATGTGATTGAAGGGTTAGTGGGAGCGTACAAATTACTTTCTAGCATTATATATATCCTATCGATATTATCATTATTATTGTAATAATGAGATGTTTGTGAGGTAAAAGGTTTACCTAAGTCTTCTTTACTCCGTGAAAGCAGTGGGAGTAGTCTTTGTTATATTTGAAATAAAGTTTTATATAAGATATAAAATGAAGAGACTTGTATACTTATATTAGTCGTACATTAGATTTGATCTGATAAAAAGACACAACAAGACTATCAGTATGACAGTTAGTAGAACTGTTGGACAGTTATTGTGTGTCTTATATACAATATTCATCATTCGTAAAAGATGATTCCTTTTTCGAACGAGATATTCATTAGAATATCTAATCAATATTATGTATCATAGGATGATGACATAATTAATACTTTATTATGTACGATTAAGATATCGATTTAATCGTAATTATTACGAGTTATTTTGATACCCTATAGACCATTGGATGGATCTTGAAACATGTTCTTTGTGATCATTAAGATATTAAGAACGAGTTTCTTAATTCATGGAGCATTTAGTCTGTAATCATTTGGGTCAGATTAGTTTTGAGTCTAATTATGACGTTAGACAGTCTACGTCATAAAGAGTCACAAAAGATGCAGTGGGAGTGTCATGAAGGATTCTACTATATAGTGGAGTTAGATGAGACTTATGAAGTTGCATAGTGACCTTATAAATTAGAAGTTTTATATTGGTGTTGTTCTTGCGGTTTTCCGCATAGTATTTTGGATTTGATCCCTGAATACTTGGACAACTCAGTAGCTATAGCACAATACTGATGTAGCGTCTGATTCATATTAATGTATAATTTAGATTCTACAAAATATGAAAGATACTGGCTATGAGAAACGATTGGGTTTGTTTGACAAACTCATTATGTTATAGCGGACTTACTTCTTGTTGCCTACCTTGTAAGTGCTAGGTGAGCTTTTGAGGGCTATAAGTATACGATACATATTGAGATGTGTATATGATATCGTGGATTGATACAAGAGCAAGTGGGAGAAATTGCTGGGGTTGGTGCTTAGAGCGCCAATCCTCATCGTATTTATGTCTGATTCATGAATACGATCAATTCCTTTTTCCATAATATTACTTATTTATGGTTGCACCTCTTATTTTTATATACGTATTCGATCTGATTACGATTAGATTGAAACTAAATGTGGTTTAGTGATATGTATATATTAGACAAAGGCCCGATAATATATGATGCAGTACACAGTTACAAAGTTAGTTTGTAATTGACATTGGGAAGTGTCAGTGCTAAATGTATATTATCAAATATAGTTCATGGTCAAGATTTACTAACACGGGTTGGTTAGTCAAATCTGTTGAGACCAGTACATGTCGTATATCGAGACTTGGTCCGATGGTTTATCCCAATGAACCATGAGTCTAGGGAGACTTGTATAGACGCGTAGGTGTTTATAATGGATAAACATTGAACGACTCACCAAAGATTCTTAATGAATGGTACACCAACGTCAATAAGAATATTCTCGGGTTGAGTAGCATAGTGGTCCTTCGACTTGAGATACCATTGTGGATGTATGAGACATCCTCCACATTTAGATGGCAGTCACGTCACCGATCTATTTATATCAGACCTCCGCCTGTTCGTTGGGTGTGGACCGATCCTCAGGATATCCTGTGTGTGTCAAGATAGGATCCGTCAGTTTTGTGTACAGAGCATAGGTAGTCCATATATGATTAGCAGTCTGTTAAATCTGTGGCCACAATATACTTTGGAAGTGAGTTCCGAATGTTATTTAGAGATTGGTAATAGATACGTCGACGGGATAATACTTATAGATATTTGATGTTTACATCTATATCTCTGGTATTATCCGGATACCTGTGACGGAGGGATTATACGAATGCAATGACCTCGACCTGTATGATTAAGCTAGTTTATCCGTGGTCGTCATAATTTACGGGTGGGTAAATTATGGACACGAAATTGGATTTTATGACGGATATACCTGAATCTAGAGAGTCTCATTAATGAAATATACTCGTAGAGCACTATGGTGACTTTTATAAATAATGGTGATTATTTATAAATCGTTTAAACGTTAAACGAAAAATACATGCGAACAGGCCGAACCGTCATTTCCTAATTAATGTATATTTGTATTTAATATATGATATTATTAAATACACATTAATAAATTGTCAAATAAAAGTATTTGGCATATATCATTAATAGATGTATTTGAGATATTTAAAGTAAATATAATACATATATTTGAGATATTTGTATTTAATTAATTAATTAATTATTTAATTTTTAAATGATTAATATAATTAAAATATAAATATCTCACCAAATGATAAAGTTAGGAAATGATTATAAGTGTAAATGTTTGACTTTACATTAAAGGAAAAGATTGTCAAAATGGTTTTGACTTCTTTTGATATTTGATTAAATTGTTTAAAATGAAAATATCTTTTTCCTTTACAAAATGTGAAATTCGGCCAACACCCTTTTATAAATATAATTGTTATATTTTTTAAGTTGCTTTTGTTGACTTATGAATTTTCATTAAATGTGTAATGATAAAATTTGTAAGTTGATTAAAGTAACTTTAAATGAAACAAAATAATATCTGGGTATTTTATATACCTAATTTTCGGCCAAGGGCTTTTTGGTGAAGGTATATATTGTTTTTTTTTTCATCTTTTAGGGTTTAACAAGTTCATTAGATACAAAATGAACATAAAAGAAGATGAGAGAAAAGCTTGAAGGCCTAAATAAGAAAGCTTGGAAAAATCATGTTTTTATAAGTTTTTCTTCAAAGTCTTCAACATGAAAATTGTTTGTAACATGCTTAACATCCTTTTGTATTGCTTTGGTGTTGTCTCTCTTTTTATAGTTTGTGTTTATTTTGGTTGTGAACTTTGATGAAAGATTGATGCATGTAAGTAAGCTTGAAATGGTTTCAAAGCTTTACTTTTGATTTTTGGAAAATCAAGTTGCCATTCTAGAGTTGGTAAGCCACTCCTTGGTGACCTAGAACTGTTCTAGAGTTGTTTCAAAGTGGTGAGGCTAGATTGGTGAAGTATTGAATGGATTAAAGTGTTGGATTTTAAAGATTTGGTAAAATTACTCAATTTGATGAAATTGAAATATTAGGGTTCATAACCCACTCCAATTTTCGGGCTTTTCATATATGTGATGTATTATGGTATGAATATGATGCATGTAAAGTTTTGGGTTGATTGGATTTGATCTTGGCATGTTTTGAACAAAATAGACCAAAATACAATTACTTGAAAATTTGGGGTGCTCACGACAATTACTTAAAAATTGGGGATTTGTGTGAAATCTGATTTTGATGCATTAGATGTGTTGAAAAAAAATTTAGAAATGATTTAGAATCGTCCAAAATTATATTTGATAATTTTTTGGCTAAAATAATCAATTTACAAAGTTTTGGGGCAATTCGGTAATTACCAAGAAATTTGATCTCTTGTGTAATTTTTTTAGAATTTGATAATTGGATAATTAAATAAATAAGTTTATTTAATTGATCCGATAAAAACTTTGAAATCGGAAAATTTTGATTTTTCACTATTCCGCTGCGTTACTGATATCCGCCATAAAACCCCATCACTCTCAACCTACCCAAAACCTTAAATTTACCATATCTCCTATGACTTATTTTAGTGAACTCTAAATTCCACCGTGAGAGTTTAATCAATTAGATGTATGATTTTCTTTTTAGTTATAGTCACATGACAACCCATCTCATCCCAGTCCTCTTATATCCATTCTAAGAGATTTTACCAAGTAAATTAGTGATTGCAAATTTCCATTAAAAAGATTACAAAAATAAGTTATAAACCTAATTCAAGTTAAAGCTAAAAATGTGTATCTATTACTCCTAAGTCCTAAGTCGATGTCAATAACATCCACGGTGTCTCTAAGTCAATGTAACAATGGCATCCACCGTACTCTACCAAGTAGAACCTAAAATTGAACCAACGCAACTATTGAAATTGAACTCCAATTTAGAAAATATCAGGTGTTAAAAATATATTCAATTAGCAATACCATTTTAGGCCATGAAAATATAAAATCAGGTGTTACACAACCATTGATCAGGTTGTTGGCAGCAGCACAACACAAAGATCTATCAGAAGCAGCGAGCATGCTTTTCGCTAATGACATCTGCGAAATTTTACAATTTTGGCGAATGTTGGTTAAATTAATATGGGAATTTTTTGTTTTCATACCGCCACTTGAGAGAAAGAAACCTTGAAGCCAATTTGTTGAGATCTGTAAAAATTGATTTTGGTTAATTAGGATTTTTTTTTTTAAAAATTTTAATTTAAAGGCCGGAGAAGAAATATAGAGAAAATAAAATATTTATTATTTCAGAATTATTTACTACTCGAATAAATATTGAATCTTTTGTAAAATTTGGCCACTCTGCCGTTCGATAGAAATAATCGGTCATTCACTATTTAACCATGCAACACATATTATCTAAAATAAAAATAACAAAAATTTCAATGGCATAGATTCATAAATGCATAAAAAGAGCATTCAAGAAGTATCAATGGCCACCACTAGCCGTCTATGCTTTAACATTAATATTAATTGGACACACTACATTTATGAATAGGAAGGAGTCTTAGGCTCTTAGCTCTTAGATTGGCTGACTCAAGACATTAATTTAATGCGGTGCAGTCTAATTAGCTATAAGAAATCTTCGATTAATCAGTAATTTCTTGTAAACTTTTACAGAACCGATTTGGTTTTGCAAAAAGATCAATTTAGTCGGTCATCAAAAATCATTATTTTTCAATAGATTAATCACCGGTTTATCATTTTTTTAAAATCTTGTCATTCATAAAAAGACTCATCTTCTCTATTTTTTTTTTCTCTTTCTCTTTCCTCTTATTCTTTAGACTTTAGTTATCTCTTTCAATTTTTATGATTGTTTAGCCACTTTTCATCATATATATGAATGATTTTAGGTAATTTTTGAAAGATATTGAGATATGAATTTTGACTTTTTAAATTCTCAATTACGTAAATTATCAATTTTATCTTTCATGATTAATTTTTGATCAATTTCTAATATTATTAATCATAAATCACTCAAATCGACGTTAAAAACAACTTATTAAAAGCACGTCGTAAATCTTTGTATGTACTAATTTTTTTTTTTTAAAAAAAAAAACATTGGAAATTCCGACCCGGGTTTAAGTGGAACAGGTAAAGCCCCTCGCTGCTTCAGGCTCTTATAAGAAATGCACCATCTGAATTCGAACTCAGGACCTTACAACCAATTTTTAATTCCCTTTGCCATCAAACCATACCCCCTTGGGGACTCCCCTAATTTTGACTTTCTTAAGAGCTTTCTCCCTTATCCTAAAAATATTCAAAGCATTTGTTAGCCAGTCTAAAGTTTGTGGCCTAACACTAGACACCCCCAGTTTTGAATTTTTTTTTTTTTTAAACATAAATAATTCATTACTGAAAAGAGTCAATAATATACTCGATGTTTGAAGGAAATCATCCTTCCATAGAATATGACAAGAAGCCCCAATGGCTATCTTTGCAACCTCATGGGAAAAATCATTACAACGTCTAGAAATATAACAAACTGAGACCCCAATCAAGCTAGTTAACTTCTCTTGAATCTCATTAATGATCCAGAAAATCTCTTTTCTAGAACCCTTCTTGTAACTAATTAAATCCACTACATGTTGGCAATCCGACTCAACCATCATTCTATCTATCACTGCTTCTTGCACCACCTGTAATCCAAAATTGATGGTTCCTGCCTCCGCAACTTCTACATCCCCAGCAAAACTAATACACTTAACTGGCACGAGCTCAACTCCACCACCGCTGTCCCTGATTACAACTCCAAGTCCAGCTAGATGATTTTGTCTATCGATGGTCTCATCCGTGTTCACCTTAACCCATCCTATTGGTAGGGCTTCCCAGTTTCTTTCAGTGCCACTCTTCCCACTGCCCACCTTGACCTCCACTAGTTCAGGAAAATTTCTACAGCCTTTAACCCGAATTTATGCCCGCATAATCACTTTCCAAGGAATTTCTTGTTTGTGTTCAAACAAATAACAGTTCCGAGCTTGCCACAAAGCCCAGCAAGTTGTCATTATCAAATCCAAATCCTTTTCTTCTTCGCATTTTTCCATCCTCTGAAGCACACTTAACACATCTGAAGTTGAGCATGCTTTAATTGCCTCTGAATAAAGAGTGAGTTTCCAAACTTTCCTGGCCAATTGACACGCAAATAGCATATGATAGGCCGATTCAGGTTGAGAATTACACCCTCGACATCTAGGTTCATCCAGTACCTTCTCTTCCATAAGTTAAAGGTTGTTGGTAATACGTCCTGAGCAGCTTGCCACATGAAAATCTTCCCCTTCGCAGGTAAACAACTATTCCAAATCAGCTTCCACTGACTCCCCCCTTCACAGTTACTGGCAGAGGCCTGAAACTTTCTCCTTTACGCTATCTGATACCCACTCCTTACCGAGTACATCCCTCTCTTATCAAAATTTTGAAATTTAAGTCTTATAATAAGATAAGATGAAGGAACAGGTAATATTATACTTCAGTGCAGATAAATATCAAACTACCAATTGCATTCTACTTTTTATTTAATGCTACGTGCTCAAATTCTCACCTCTATCATCATCATCATCGATCAGCCTATAAATATGGATACTGAAACATTAGTTTGATCACACCAATCTCAATATATTTACTTGACATAGAGTCTTTTATTACTTTTGAAAGAAAATGGGTTCTAAAGTTTTTCTTATTTTGGCTATCTTTGTGTCCATCTTTCTTCTCATCTCTTCGGAGGTGGCTGCTAGAGACCTCGCTGGGACTACCAATGATGACCAGAAAAATGGTGAGTAACCATACCCATCAATGAATGTTATGCGAATTTTTTTATAATTCTCACTTTTTTACATTTAGATCCCTCATTTTATTATTCAGGATAAACATTACTTGTTAACATATATATATATATATATATATATATATTCAGCTTGTCCGCTCCTTATTTAAAACTTTGTAGATTTTAATAAAATACAAATGCAGCTGATCAGATAACTGAAGAGACTAATGAAGTAGATGATGCCAAGTACAATGATGGATATGGAGAATACCCAGGCGGTGACGATGGAGGATATCCTGGACGTGGCGGCGATGGTGGATACCCAGGCAGACGAGGAGGATATTGCCGATACGGTTGCTGTGACCGTGGTTATTATGGGAGACGTTGCAGGAGGTGCTGCTACTATGCCAATGAGGCTGTCCATGCCCAAACTAATGCTAAACCTCATAACTAAACCATACACCATGTTCAAAATGCTTAAATGCATTTTACAAAATAAATAAAATCATGAGTGCTCTATGATCCTACTCATGCTCTTTGATTTTTTTTTTTTTTATTAAATATAGATTTTTATTGTATCAATTTTACTCTAGATATTATAGGTTAATATCATCCTATGCTGTTTATTGATTAAAATTTGGATTAGGGGCTATTTTAAAATTGAGTGTAAGATGAACATGCGGATAACTTGATAAGCTTGCTCACTAATATTTTGACACACACATATATATTAAATTTAAATTAACCAATAATAATGGAAATAAAAAAAAAAATTGATTAACAATGTCTTTTATTCATTGTCTGAGTACATTGAGTCTGTGTCATAGAAGTTTATCTCTTTAAAATTTTGGTTATCACCTGCATATTTATTTGGTAAAGGGAAATTATCTATTATCCACCAAATATTTGTTAAAAAATCAATTTTCTACGAAATTTTAGAAGTGTTCCAACATCCTCATGATGTTTCAAAATTATTTCTTTTTTCGCCATTTTGTTAAAGTCGTTAAACAAATATGGGCATCATGTGAAGTAAGATTTGTGTGAGACGGGTGTTTAGATGACGTGGTATGCTCGCTCTCTAATATATATATATATATATTAAATATAAATTTAACCAATAACAAAGGAGATAAAAAAAAATTATTGATTGGCTGGGTACATTGAATCTGTCTCATATAAATTTTCCCCTTTAAAATTTGGTATCACGTGTATATTTATTTGGTAAAGGGAAATTATCTATTATCCACCCAATATTTGTTAAAAGTTCGCGTTTCTATGAAATATTAGAAATGTTCCAACATCCACCAGATGTTTCAATATTATTCCCCTTTTCACCATTTCGTTAACGCCATTAATGGAGTGCTGGCGTCATGATGGTAATTAGGAAGATAATGCTGAGCCGAAATTATTATTTAAATAAGGAAAAATTATCCATTTTCCACCGGATGATTATCGAAAGTACACTTTTACCTGAAAACTTCGAAAATGTTCCAAAATCCACTTGTTATTTCAAAAGTATTTTATTTTCCATCATTTTGTTCACATATTCATTTAACTAGGTAGGGTTAAAAATTACTCGAAAAATCATTGAAAACACAACATTTTTCTTATTAATTCCCTTTGGTGTTCTTTTCTCTTTGCATTCTATGGTAGAGGTTACGGTCTGGTATCCATTTGACATTTTTCAGTTTGATGACCAAGGTGGTGACAGTCTGGCCAGAGGAACTGGAAATAGAGTTTAATAAGTTTATTAATTGAAATTGCGGTATTGAGAGCGAAGGATTTTATGAAATTTTCGGTTTACACATTACACAACTCATGGCTTTTTTTTTTAATATATATTTCATAAAACCTAATATTTAAAACAAACAAAAAAATTATGGGTTTTTTTTTTTTTTATTGATGCAATACTTACAAATATTAATAATTTAATATTTCTTTTTCTTTAGGTAGAAACATTAATCTCTCATTAAAAAAAAAGGCAAAATAATCTTTTTAGTAAATAAATGATGGGAAATATAACACTTTTGAAACAACTAGTGGATCTTGAAACATTTTTAATGTTTTCAAATAAAAGTGTACTTTTGAAAATTATCAGGTAGAAAAGATATAATTTTCCAAGGATAAAATAGTCTTTTCAATAACTTCTGTCAATGAAATGCTGAAAAATGAAAATAATTTTGAAATATCATGTGGATCTTAAAATACTTTCAAACTTTTCAATTAAAAGAAATGGATTTAAGGGATAATTTTCTTTTATTAAAATTCAGATTAAGAGATTTTTGAAAATAAAAATAAAAATTATAGGCATAATACATAAATACCCTCGTGTACTAGTAAGAAAAAACTTAATGACTCCCTAACCGTTTAAAATGACCTATTAAACACTTGAACTTACTTAATTTGACAATTATTAACCCTTCTGTCAACAATTTATAAGCTGACCAATGGAAGTGTATTACACGCTGATGACATGTCAAAATCACCCAAAAAACCAATAAATGCATGACACCTGGCAATTAATTAAAAAAATATATGGTCTCTCGCTCATATTTTCTCTCTCGAAACTTTCATACGCTTCAATTTCACAATACAGGGAAATTGATGATCAATGTCGAGCTCTAATGAGAACCAAGATCCATTATCATCGATGCCGGTGTCTATGCCGTCATGGACACGTGCAAAGCTAAGAAAGATTTTGCCGCTTGGACCTAAAGAAGGTTTAGGAAAGTCTTCTATATCATCTGGATCAGATGAAGATCCGGGTCTTCGACTTGACTCGACAAGAGTCATGGGGAACCTTTCCGTCGACTGGACCAGATGAATGTTCAAGATAATATTCAGTCGATTGGACCTAAAGAAGGCCTAAGGGAGTCTTCTATGTCGTCTAAACCTGATGGAGGTCCAGGTCTTCATCTTGACTCAATAAGAATAATGGAGAATATACCTGTCGACTAGACCAGATTAAGGTTCAGGGTAATCTCCAACTTGACTTGCCATGAGACTAATGTCGACTGGACTCTTAGCACAATAGAAGGGAAGATGCTAGTTGCTCAAACTGTGTTGGCTTTTATTGTCGTATAGACTTGAATCACTAGGCCGTATGATATCGCCTGTGAGCCTAAAACTATAAACATGGTTAGTGATTATGGAGCGACCATTTTTACCTGTCGTCTGGAGACCATATCGGTTGGGCCTATTGGTGGTTCTCTAGAGTAAAAACCATGTTATGTCATCTAGAGCACATGACAATCTTTTAATATCTCCTGGACCTGGGGGAGATCCTTCGTTGTCAACGAATACCTTTCTTTGTCGATTGGGATGAATGCCAGTCATCACCCTTATCTTGGAGAAGATATCATGAATGGTGGGTGCCTCACGTCGTCTAGGATAATTGGCTACCAAAGATAATCCTTTTTGTCGACGGGAGGAAATAGACTATCTCAGTGATGTATGAGCCAAACAGGTACCTCTCTTTGTCGTTTGGATTACAGGAACGTCTATGTGCTTTGTTTTAGGTATGGGAGATCAATCCCATCAAACTAAGAGTTTGTATCTTTAAAGTGCGGACTTTCCCCAGGCGACAATGGGGTTTGCCCCAATTGTTCCTCCTGTTGGACTTAGTTGGGCTTCATGAGACGGGCCTCAAAATATTCAGGGCCACTCTACTTGCTTTTGTAGCCCTAGCGAGTGTTTCGAGGTGGCGTTTGGGCGGGAAAAGAGGCACCAAAAAGTGAAGGGGGGCATAAGTGGGGTTTTAGAGGCTCATTTGACTCCACTCACAAAACTCTCTTGTTTTCGTTAGTTGGAATAGCTCTCCTAATATTCAAGGTACTTTTTGCTCTCTCACTTTTGTTGTTTTTCCTTCATCATGTTCTTAGGCTAGATTCAATCTGTTCTTGAGTTTTTAAGGCGATTTGATCCACATGATTAGGTAGTCTTAGAAGAATATCGTTTGTGAATTTAAGTCTGATTGATCCGTAAAACGTAGAGTCATTAAGGATTTTAGTTATTTTTTGAATTACGACGTAGTCATCGAATTACGAAAGTTCAATGGATTCCAGTGATATTCCACTAGAGATGTATGTCAATTCTCTATTTAAGGTTAGGTCTCCTTTAGCGTTGGCTGAGAGCGAAGTAGAAATAGAGGCGTCAAGTGGGAGTCTCGAAGATGATAGGACATTGGTGTCGGCGAGGCCTCCCCAAGCAATACCGAAGGACGTCGCCCTCCTCAAGGATTGTACCAGTGTTTTGGGATTCGATTGGGGTTCCCATCACCAGCGAGTCGATGAATATTTTGACGAGAAACGCAGTGAGTCGAGTGACAAAACGTGCCATAAGGGAGATAAAGTTGAAGTATAGATTCCCTACATCAATGGAGGTTATGTTAGCCAAGTCGGATAAGAGAATAGACTATAAAATCCCAGGCTGGATTAGGTTCTACAAATGCCCGTTTTCCGATGGACTGAGGTTCCCTATACCTAAGTTCGTTTGGGAGGTCTTGGATCATTACGAATTGGCTCCGTCGCAGTTGATGCCTAACACTTGGAGGGTTTTGTTGTCTGTTGAATGTATGGCGTACGAATTGGGGATAAGGTTTGGTGTTAAAGACCTACTATATATATACTACTTAAAGGGAACACCTAGTGTTGTGTCTAAGAAATGGAGGTACCATATGTTACTTCGATAGAAAAGGGAACACCTAGTGCTGGGTCTGATGACAAATGACCGGGGAGACTGGCATAAATTCTATTTTTTTGTAAGGGGAAAAAGTGTATTCGGGTCGGACGGGGCCGGTCGTATTCCTGAATATTGGAATAGGTCGAGTGGGTATCTTTAATACTTTCGCTATATCCCCTTAACAATTTTTTGCTTTACTAATGCTCATCCTTTCTTTGTTTTTCAGGCACATCCTGCAACAGTTCATTCGACGTAACCCCAGGCGTTGTTGCGAATACCAGAGACCTGTTGAGTTTGTCTGCTCCGAAGAGGAATTGGAGATTTGTCTTGGAAGATAAGAAATTGAGGTTGACCACACTGTGGAAAGAAGTGTTTGATACAGAATCTACCCCATTGGACTTGACTAAACTAATTTTGGTCGTAATATTGGGCACTTGGGCGCGTCAATTAGTGTACGAGAAACTTATTTTTCTGAAACCTCTAATGCCTGAGGAGGTTTTGTGCAATGCCAATGGGAAGAAGATTGAGGTAGTGCCTAAGCTTCCGTTGGCGAAGGAGAGTGCCCCTACCAAGCTACTCTCGAACCAATTGTGAAAACGTCGACTGAGGCTGGAAAATCTTCGAAAAGATGAAGCCCCTAATAGATCCATATGAAGACATCGAAAACGTGATCAACAAGATCCCACGGGGTACGACAGTTATGTCAGACCTTTCTAGTTTATCTGGTTTTGTGGAGGGGCTACTAGTCGAGGAAGATGAATATCGGTTTGAAGCCTTAGGGCCTGTGGAGGCATTAATGAGGGTAGTGGCCCATTCTTATCAGATAATCTTTGAATATTGAGTTCTTGTCGAGTAGTTTTTTTTTTTTTTATTGACCTATTTCGTCTTTCTGGAGATTCTGGAGTGCGCTCTTTACTAGCAGAAGTATGTTGAAGCTAGTAAGAAAATGGTGAGGGATGTGGAGAAATCAAATATCGTTTTGAGGAAAGAGCTTGTCAAGGCTAAGGCGTCGATGGAAGGTATGAAGAAGAAAGTAAATGGGGCCAAATGCGAGGCTAGAGAGGCTAAGGCAACTCTAAAATTGGAGAGGGAGATGACGTCAGCTGAGGTGGTAGCTTACAAGGAGAGTCTGACTGCCCTCAAAAGAGAGAAAGCTGAATTGATTGACCAGTTAGAAAGGGTCGCATTCATGAAGATGGTCAAATAAAGGAGCAGTATGATGAAACAATATTTGGCGCGGGAGCACAATGTCTGGAATCCGAAGAATGGATTAAGCTGAACGAGAAAATGGAGGTCGGCCTCTCCATTTCATCGAAGGATGTTGATGGTGGTGAGGAAGCCACTCTGAAGGATGGAGACGATGGCGAAGTCACAGAGAATGAGGCTGCGGCTGAAGAGAAGTTTACCGGGATGGAAGAGGTTCTTAAGGATGCTGGAGAGGAGGCTGTGGAAAGCATTGGGGATGTGACAATTAGAGACGTGATTGAATCGGGGTTTGATGGCGACGAAGGTTACGCAGCCATGGAAGGTCGAGGCACTTTTTCTGGCGAGACTCCTGCCGACGATGAAGGCTGATTCTATTTTCTTTATTGTTTGGGTTGTAATTATAATGGTGCTTATGTAAAACTGCTTTTTGAAAATCTAATAGACTTTTTTTATATTGAATCATTTCGCCTCTGATTTCTGACTATTTTTCGATTTGTGATATACTTATTAACACATTTAATCTCGATTGGGAAGAGTTTCTTTCTGCTTGCTCTAGATGTCGACCTCGGATTCAGGCTAAGATGGAAATCAAATCCTAGTAGTCTAGTAGCGTTGTCAACTCGAGACTTGGGCTAAGATGTCGAGTGAGGTTTAGGCATTTGGAAATCCTTGATATATTGGATAGGGTTTTTGAGAAAACATTGAGAAGTTCTAAGAAACTCTTAAGTGAAGAAAAAATTGAAAAAGGTTCAAGAAATCCCAAGTGAAAAAATAGTATAGGGCAATCCCGTTATCCTCTAGTCGTAGAACAGTCATTTTTCAAGTGGTCATTGTTGGACAATTATGACCCACATCGTCACTATTTGTACATATCACTGTGTTGTTGTACAAATTAACTATGTGACAAATGAGATTGCACTCTTATCATTTGTGATTAGATCACCTAGATGTATAAATGATAGGAGGTCCCTGTGATTTGTTCCTGGATTGAGAATGATATGAGACAGTATCAGTCCACGAAGGATAAATCATTAAATATCCCTAGTCAGAGCGTTATCGAGATTGGACATCGATGAATGCGTAAAAGACTAGTATTACACTTGTGCATATTGTGAGGGCACAACGGCATAGTTCTCATATATTTGGGTATAAAATACTCATGCAAGTGTAATAGGAGGTTGTGTTTCACCGATGGTACGGGAAACAGCTTCGCTCTAGATAGACCCCATCGGAATTCCATTGGTAGTATGACTATGTGTCTATGGAAATCCGAAATCAGGGTAGGTGTATTTGGTCTTAACCTGAGACTTGCACCGCTAATGCATACGATAATCAATATACTTTGGTTGAGGTCGTCCAGGGCTTTAACCGGTTTCTGTGTACGCCAATTCTTGATATATCGAGAATCGTAGTGTGTTGGGTGTGATGTCAAGACGGAAGTGTCACTCCAGTCATATGGAGTTGATGATCGCACATGGATACATAACTGATTCTCTATATAAGGTTGCAACCGTCAGGATAATATGACTTGGTCATGATTATCCGATATTAAAGAGACTAGTTGCTCGTAATTCGATATATGCTTCGTACGGGGCAGACACTGTACCAGCCCCAGGCCTTGCATGTGATCATCTGATACTGGACATAAATACGCAATACTACGTATACTACGCCTGATACAGATCTTTTATTCCTGTAAGGATATTTCCGGAGAATTGGGTAGGCATGGCGCTTTGCTAGAAGCCAACCTTGTCTTGTAATTTGGTATAAACGTAGTACGAGGTACTTACGTGTTCGGATAGTCCGACGACCGAATTTACTGCCAACATATCCGGGGATCTCATGGGTCGCTTCCCAAAGATTCACCGATGACGTATAACTCGCACTCTTAATTAATCTGGGATTAATAAGATGAGAGAGAAAATTAATCTGGGATTAATTACGGAGATATTTTATCTGGGATAAAATATCATTAAAGAGAGATAACGATTAATTTGGAATTAATCGGTAAATTAATATTTGATATATTAAACGAAATTGGATTTCGACGCGGAATTAAAATTAGATTTTAATTCGGGCGAGCGAATTAATTTAGAATTAATTCGTTAGCGACGTGAATAGTGATTTCGCTAGGCATAATCATTTAATTACGACGCAACAGAAAATTCGTTAATTTGGAATTAGCGAACCCGAGCCCGAGATTATTTGTGAGCGCATTCGCATTTCGAATTCGAATGCGGCACGCAAGTCAAATCAAGCGTCAAATCGCTAGTCGCATCTAGCGTCACATCAAGCGTCAAATCATGTCACTTTGAGTGATGTGATAATTGATTGGATTGATTGATTGATGTGGTTGTTGTGGGCATTTATGGCTTTGATTGTTTGACTTTGCCAAAGCCAAAATGTTTGGTATATGTTTGTAAAATCAAATACCAAAATTCAATTAACACAATTAACTTCTCTCTCTCCATTCTCCTTCTCTCTCACGCCCTTGGAGGGCTGCATTTCTTCTGTTTTGTGAGGCAGTGAACTGCCGAATGATGGAAAGAAAAAAGGGAAGCAAGAGTTGGATTTTTGTGGCAAAAATCGCAAGTGCTAGCACACTACGAGACATGCGAAGGTGATAGGGAAGTCCACCCATGAGCCGAGAATCACCACGACAAAGCTTGGAGCTCAAATTCTTGGTGATCAAAACTGAAAACATTGGACTACAAGCAGTGGACTGCCGAACCAGTGAGGAGCAGAATCTGAAATTTTTGTTGCCTCCGCGTCGTTCAACCGATCGATGTAAGTATTCCGTGACTTTCTCGATTTGTATTCGCACTTGTTTCATGTTTGTTATTCGATCCTATGGACCTAGAAACTCCAACAATGGTATCAGAGCGAGTAAAAGCATGAAATACGAATAGGGCTTAAAATTTGGGTAAAAATGTGTTTGAGCATGATTTGTGAAATTGGATGAATGAATGTGTTTAAATGTGTTTTTATTGTTGATTGATTTGATCAATTTGAAGAAATCTTGTTTGGAACAAATTTCCCCAATTTTTTGAGCTTGGCCGAAAATAATGCCCTATGTGTTCTTGGTGATTTTTGTTTTTTGATTCATTGGATGAGTTGGAATCAATCGGGAATGTGATTTAATGCCGATTGTGGATTTAATCGGATTGAAACCGAATCGGACATAATTTTCCCTTCCATTGCCGAGAACAATAAGCATGATTTGGGTTTGATTTTTTGATTAATTTGTGTTGGACACTAATTGATGTAAATGAGCATGATTAATTAGCCTAATTTGTGTTTTGGAAATATTGATTTGGGTGATTAATTATGTTAATACACTTTAGTTTAATTAAATGGAAAATTTGGAATTTTTGTGTTTAATTAAATTGGGCTTGAAATTGTATTTGGGCTTAAATGTTGTTATTGGGCTTAATGGGCTTTGTTGTTGTTTGGGCCAAATTTGGTCCAGGGGTAGTTTCGTTATTTTTCTTCAGATCCAATACTGGACCCGCCCCTGAAGCTCCTAATCAAACCCCAAAGACATAATGTCGGCCCAGGCCCGATGAACACCAACACCGGTAACCGTAGGTCCATCCAGAGACCGGCCCACGTAACGCCCAGGCTCATTAATGCCACCCACAAGCCATCCGTTCCAACCTGCAAGCAGTAATGTCACTTCATTAAGTTGACTGTTACCATGTTCTAACGGGCAGATAATTAAAAGACAGTCAATAAAGACACACATGACGATATACCATGGTATAAGGAATATGACTCCAAGAGGAAGGGGATCCAACTTCTAGCTCTCCTACCCATAGCTTGGGGACATTCTCAAGCTCGCCACTCCTACCACTTACCGCCCTCACGGCATTCAACGGAGTTCAAGGTAGCATCTAACATTGACCTTCCATCTACAACTACCTTTGTTCATTTACTGACTTGGGCGTCGGAGTGCCCCCGGCACCCACCACACCGGTGGGTAGTACTCCCGCTCACTCTACAATCTTTGTTTTGCAGGATCGCCAGTGCCCCTATACAAAATCTCAATTGTGGACCTCGGGCGAAAACCAGCGTCTACAATTTGGCGCCCACCGTGGGGCCCTAGCGGTTCATAGCATACAAAGAGCTCTCCATCTATGATCCTTTCATCCATACTCATGTGGAATCACGCAACGAGTATCCTCCAAATATAATCACAAATATCGGAACACATCTCTTTAACCTCCCCAAAGGCCTGAGGCTACGGGTCACGCCAATAGTCCTATCATTTGATCCGACCCCCTAAAAAAAACATTCACCAATGTGGCAAGAGAAAATCCACCGACAATTGACCACCTAGTTAATCACCAAAAGAGCTACAATACTTCACTAACTGACCGATTACAAGTCATCTCTTTCGTGCGAAGGAAAATGCAGAAGTTTAAATGAGCAATCCCCTCCAGTCTACCTAGGGTCAGACTACCAACTACGTGGAAGGACTACCATAAGCACCAACGACGTGGAATGATAGCCATATTCTCCATACGATGTGGAAAAATCGATGTCAACTCTAAAGTACATATGAATGAATGTTATATTGTATGGAGGGATCGCCATCTCTCATATGACAGAGGAGGACTGTTGCCCCTTTCAGGCGACTGAAAGAATCTCCATCTCCTCCGTATGGCATGCATGGATTGCCTTTAGCTCCATAATACGTGATTGGGAACAAGTACTTGGCATGAAGATGGCGTCACGGTCGATAATACCCGAATGAAGTTGGCATGGATATCCCAATTGACGTTACCAGGTATGTCTTGCACTTTTTAAGAATGTCTTAGTCGACATCAGCAAGGCATGAGACTTGCAATAGATGTCATAGTTGGTACCACCATTTATAGTATGAGACTTGCTATGGTGTCGAAACTACAATTTACAACCTGATAATTGATAAAGAAATTACAGTCGACATTTACAATGAGGCATAAGACTTGTTAGGGACGTCTCACTCGACATCAGTGTATTAGAGGATGTCCCAATTGTCATTATTATATATATAGCTTGTCATTTGTTTGAGATTCCATTCGATACTCCCAGTATGAGGCTTGTCACTAGTTTGAGATCTCATTTGACATGAGATGGAAGAAGTCATATCGAGATAGTTGAGGTACCATTCCACACGATGATGAAAAATTCATAGCTAAGGGTTCCACCCCACACATTAAAGAAGAACTATTAGCTAGAGGTGGAAACACCACTTGATACTACATAGTAGTCTCGGCTAGGAATGAATGTTCCAAATAAATATTCATCTTGTGATAAATGAGTGGCCTATTCGACACTACAATAATGTAGTCTCTGCTTAAGGAAGATGCTCCAAATGAAGATAGACCATGGAGATTCAGATGAGTGTCTCACTTGACATTGTGAGGCAGTAGACTCATTTTAAAGAGTATACACCACTTAAAGAAAGCTCCACACACACCATTTCATGAGCAACCACCACTCAATGCCAGTCCACATGACAGCCCACTCGACAGTCCACACGACATTCTACTACTTTCATGCGTGCGTGAGTTGATCCCACGTGAAAGAATGAAACCTTAAATGTCGATTGGAAGAGCCATAACCTTCAACCTAAACATTCGATTTGGAGGATATCATGACTACTTTGTCTTCATCGTCAATTGCTTCATCGGCTGCAAGCTGTTCAAAGTAGACAGTTATTGAAGTAAAATACATTGTCACCAGTAGTCTCTCTACATCTCACAGTGTCGTCGAAACCATATGAGCCTCTGCTGCAGTCTCCCATATGGCATTGTCACACGTGTATGCGGTCCCACAGCTGAAGTAGAGATCTACCAAAGGTTTAAGTAAACGGCTGACGATTGAGAATGTGGTGGACATACTTCAACTTGCCAGGCTGTGCGGTGCACCGGATCTTCATCTCAAGTGCATGAAGTTTATTGCTAGTCGTTTGAAGGCTATTGAGAAAACTGAAGGATGGAAGTTCTTGCGAGCACATGATCCTTAGCTCGAGCTGCAGATTCTTCAATTCATGGATGAAGCTGAAACGAGAAGAAAAGAGGACACAAAACTCTACCAAGTCTTATTACTCGTGTGCATATCACTCACATCAATATGCCAAACCAATAAAGCCCAACCTTGTAGAGCCCACCAGCCATCACCAGGCCTTGAAACACGGCACCTCGACGGCTCATACCATCCGGCTTGTACCAAACAGACGACCCACATTTCTTAAACTCAACAGTCTTTTCCTCGACTCAATGAGAGGTCGCCTTTGCAATGGTAGAGTTCGTGGACCACGTCTTGGGGACTGGAACCCATGATGGTGAAGTTGTTGTAGTCGTAACACTAGTCGCTGATGGACGGACGCCACAGCATTACCAGCAGCAAAAGAATTAGAAGCCACACCCTGGCTGGGTGCAACTGTGTTGCGAATATACCACTGGAAGTACCGCTTCCTGTACCAGGGAATGCAGATGAAGCACCAAGGAGCTCGCTAGTAGAATTACCAAAGCTCGTCTCATTTTTCTTGGCTTCAGTTGATTCTGTGCCAGAAGTAGCTGATGATGGTGAGATCGAAGTTGCTGGAGATGATCCAAACTTGAAAATAGAAGCAGTAGTAGAAGGTGTTGTGGTTGAGGAAGTGGTTACGGAAGTGGCTTCACTGTTGGTGGTGGCAGATGAGACATTGGAGCTACTAAACAAGTTCTGACTAAAACCAGTATTGGAAAACAAAGGTGGCGTTTGTTTAAAGATAAACCTTTAGCAGGTGCCCCAAAGGAGGAGAATAAGCTAGTAGTTGATGATGAAGTGGATGCAGCTGAAGGGAATGAAGATTCAGGCGTCCTAAAAGAGACTCTACTATCAGCTTTATCAGCTGGCACTATTGTCACAAAATCATAGTCGTTTGTGAGACCAGCACCTTTGAAGTCAAGTTAGTAGGCTTTGTTTGCTCGCATGAAAGGTAGTTTCCCGGGGACGACATACTGCATGAGGGGGCTGTAGGCCTCTTGTATTCTCTATTCATGCATGCAGCGTGGGCTTTGGTTCCACCTCTTTCTTTTCTAAGCTTTGGGCTCGCTTCATGGGCTTCCTAAAAAAAAAAAAAAAAAAAAAAAAGAATCATGGCATAAAAAGGATATGCCACTCGACAAAATATGCCACTCGACAAAGTAGACCCACCTGGCAGGCTAAACAAAACAAAATAAAATGGAACATGAGTCTCACATCATTGGTTGCAAGGATGGGCAACCAAAGCAAGATGATATGTCGTGTCCCACACTGTCTTGGGAACGCGTCTCCAGGAAAATCAACTCACCACTACCCAAATCGAAGCCGAGAAAGAGAACAGTCCAAAATACAGGAATAGCATCTGAGTTAGGGAGACTATAACACAAAGTCAAAGGCAAAACCGGACCAAACTCCATGTGAGTTTTACCATTGTATTAAGCGACAGACACAATGGCATTAATATATCACTTATGATCATTCGACGTGGAGCATAAAATATGCTTGTTAGAAGGGATACTACACTCGACATAACGCAAGAATGTTTGGCTAAAGCACCATTGGACATTACACATATAAATACAAATCATTGTCAGAGGTCTCATTCAACAGGATGTAGGTTGGCATCAATGTGGTGCCATTAAACACAACACACATTTTTCATTGTTCAATTGTCTCACTCGACATATGTAGGATGAAAAAATATCTTGTTCATTCAAGCGTAATCCGTAGCTGCCGAAAAGAAGCAAGCCCAGCAGTTGCACCGACAAAGAACAAAGCCCATATGCTTGATCCAATGCACAAGATATGGCCAAGAACCCCACAACGGTGGTTGCAAGAATCACAATCCAGAGACCACAGCCAGCCCATTCACACAGCTAGGCCCACTAGCCCACACGCATATAAAGGTACAAAGCTGAGACGGTCCAGCGTTCTGCCACAATTTCAACAACAAAACCAATGTCACACAAATAATATATATATATATATATATATATATATATATATATATATAAAACAAACCCACATCAACTGTGCAGAGAAGACACCAAAAGAAACCAGAAAGAGACAACTCATGCTTCATCTTACCCATACTACGTTGATCAAGGAATATTTTATCATGTCTAGAAAGAAATATCATTAGTTACTACATGAAGTTCAATCGACCAACCTTCGTAAGGTAGAATGAAAATTATTTTGGAACTCCATGAGGTCCATTCGAAATTAGACCCTCAATTACTTTTGTTAGGTCTTGTAGAGTAAAGATGGTAGTTTGAGGAATAAATACCCTCATTGATATTTAGCATGTATCGTAGTGTGAGGGATGAAGACCCTTACTGACCATTATCAGGTCTCGTAGAGTGAGGAATGAAGACCCTCACTGACCATTGTCAGGTCTCGAAGAGTGCGGAATAAAGACCCTCACTGACCATTATCAGGTCTCGTAGAGTGAGGAGTGAAGACCCTCCTTAACCATCGTCTGGTTCAATCGACAGGGGACACCACCCATGGCTCATGTAGAGTCGAGTTAAGTACACGACCTTCATCTGGTCTAGGAAAATTTGTAGACTCCCCTGGTCCTTGACCAGTAGTATGGAGATTTTCCTGGTCTCAGCAAGTCCAGTCGACCGGGGACATCCCCCATAGACTCATTTCGAGTCAACTTGTAGACATGGATTACACATGTCGTATGACTCATATCTTCCTGGACTCATCAAGTCCAGTCGACCGGGGACATCCCCATAGATTCATTTCGAGTCAACTTGTAGACATGGATTACACATGTCGTATGAATCATATCTTCCTGGACTCATCAAGTCCAGTCGACCGGGGACATCCCCATAGACTCATTTCGAGTCAACTTGTAGACATGGATTACACATGTCGTATGACTCATATCTTCCTAAACTCATCAAGTCCAGTCGACCGGGGACATCCCCATAGATTCATTTCGAGTCAACTTGTAGACATGGATTACACATGTCGTATGACTCATATCCTCCTGGATTCATCAAGTCCAGTCGACCGGGGACATCCCCATAGATTCATTTCGAGTCAACTTGTAGACATGGATTACACATGTCGTATGACTCATATCTTCCTGGACTCATCAAGTCCAGTCGACCGGGGACATCCCCATAGACTCATTTCGAGTCAACTTGTAGACATGGATTACACATGTCGTATGACTCATATCTTCCTAGACTCATCAAGTCCAGTCGACCGGGGACATCCCCATAGATTCATTCGAGTCAACTTGTAGACATGGATTACACATGTCGTATGACTCATATCCTCCTGGATTCATCAAGTCCAGTCGACCGGGGACATCCCCATAGACTCATTTCGAGTCAACTTGTAGACATGGATTACACATGTCGTATGACTCATATCTTCCTGGACTCATCAAGTCCAGTCGACCGGGGACATCCCCATAGACTCATTTCGAGTCAACTTGTAGACATGGATTACACATGTCGTATGACTCATATCTTCCTAGACTCATCAAATCCAGTCGACCGGGGACATCCCCATAGATTCATTTCGAGTCAACTTGTAGACATGGAGGGCACATGTCCTATGACTGATATACTGACCTTCATCAGGTCAAAACGATTGGGTACTTCCCCAATGGCTCTTGTAGACTCAAGTTGATAACTTGACATTCGTTTGGTTCAATTAGTAGGCAGCATCAACGCTCGAAGTACAACTACATAATATGGCCTCGTCCCAAGCGACACATGCGTCAAGTACTCTCCAAGCCAATGACTCTTGACTTAGAGAGTATGGGACAAACTGTTTGGGCCAAATTTGGTCCAAGGGTAGTTTCGTTATTTTTCTTCAGATCCAATACTGGACGCACCCCTGAAGCCTCCTAATCAAACCCCAAAGACATAATGTCGGCCCAGGCCCGATGAACACCAACACCAGTAACCGTAGGTCCATCCAGAGACCGGCCCACGTAACGCCCAGGCTCATTAATGCCACCCACAAGCCATCCGTTCCAACCTGCAAGCAGTAATGTCACTTCATTAAGTTGACTGTTACCATGTTCTAACGGGCAGATAATTAAAAGACAGTCAATAAAGACACACATGACGATACCATGGATATATAAGGAATATGACTCCAAGAGGAAGAGGATCCAACTTCTAGCTCTCCTACCCATAGCTTGGGGACATTCTCAAGCTCGCCACTCCTACCACTTACCGCCCTCACGACATTCAACGGAGTTCAAGGTAGCATCTAACATTGACCTTCCATCTACAACTACCTTTGTTCATTTACTGACTTGGGCGTCGGAGTGCCCCCGGCACCCACCACACCGGTGGGTAGTACTCCCGCTCACTCTACAATCTTTGTTTTGCAGGATCGCCAGTGCCCCTATACAAAATCTCAATTGTGGACCTCGGGCGAAAACCAGCGTCTACAGTTGTACAAAGTTGGGTTAAGGAAAATTGGATTGGATCCAATTGGGCCCAAAACCGCTTCCATAAAGCCAAAATACAACAAATGGACCTTTAAAGTTTAATTGGGCCTAATGGGCCAAGATTGATTTATGGGCTTATGGGGTAACTCCCGGATTGGATTTTGGTTATTCAGTTTGACCCGAGTTGACCAAAAGTCCACGCCTTAAGAAATTAATTAAAAGCCCATTGGACTTAATTAAATTGACGTTGGACGTTAATCGGGCTTTGAGACCCGTAACGATTAAATTTGGAATTTAAGTCGTAAAGGTTCGTAAATAAAGTGTGATATTTAATTTGGAATTAAATAGTGAATTAGAATTGAATGCATATTAAATTGGATTTAATGATGTAGTTTAATTTAATTCGAGAATTTATACTTTAAGTACTTATTCGTAAAACGAGTTTGACTCGAGCAAAATCAAATCGTTGTTTGAACATTGGATGATCACTAATTATCAGATTAATTAATTGGATTAGATTGATTGATAACATGCTTGTGTGAATACATGGTTGCGATGCATGAATAATGTATATCGGATGGATATTAAATGGGTGGGACAATTTTAGAAATTGTTGTAATAAATTTGGAATTTATTAATTGGACCTGCGTGTCCAGCCTTATTACCTCTCATTTCTTTGTATTCTCTTCTCACCTATTCCCCTCAATGTAAATGAGGTTTCTTTAGAAGTGTAGTGTAACAGGTAGAAGTAATACATGTGCTTGCGGGAGAGAGAAATGGAGAGATTTGATCTAGGATCAATGTGTAAAGTATCCATCCGCATATCATTATTATTTTTCATATGCGCTTTATTATGTGTTTAGAATGCATGTTTAAGGGTGTATGATGATGAGACCTAACAAAGATAATAAATTGGTTGCCAATTTGCACTCGAAAAACCCTCGCAAATATTAAGCGTTTTTTCTTCCATTGAGTGATTCTCACTCAAGATCTAAGACGGCATTGGTTTGTTGGCCAAAGTCAAGGCCTTTGTCTGTCGAGGATGTGTTTGAATCACGAGAGCTTTGTTACATGTCAGTGTCTTGTCCAAGTTGTGGTTTGTTGGCCAAAGTCAAGACCACTTCTTGTCCATCGACATTGATTACGAAGCTTTCCATGGTCAATGGGTCGCGCTTGACTGGGATCACTAAGTTTGTTGTGCCAAAGCCAAGGCTTAGTTGATTCAGAGGAAAAAGGTTAGGTAATATATTGGATATATTGGCATATATAAGATATATGTTTCGGACTTGGGTGTCCCCCTACCGGATCTAGGAATTGGATTGGATCCAATCGATCTTAGAGATCTACCTAGTTAATTATCATACAATTTGTTGGCCAAAGTCAAGATTGTGTGATATTTAACGGGATCCTAGCCCACTAGGAAATACGGTTTCCCGAGTACTCGACAGAGGGTTAGAGGCTCGCCGAAAAATAGTGGGAGGCAAGAATTGAATTCGCAATATTCGTTCAATTACTCGCCATACGCGCTCAAACAAACATCATTCGTCAAATAAATTAAATGTTAGTTGGACTAATATTTAATTGTTGTTTTAATAAATAGTTGGACTATATTCAAACTATTCATTTATAGTTAATTTTATAATTGGATTATAGTAATCAATATAATTGATTTTATCTATTAAATTATATTTGATTGTATAGTTGGACTATAATAATCATTATAATAAATAGTACCACAAATCGTTGATTAAATAGTTGGACTATTAAAATCAAGATAAAAATGAAAGATTGACATTTAAAACATAATCCTAGGGAAAATGTATTTAAATGGTTTAATTTTCAAATTGGGAATAAAATTTCAGGATGGTCCTGGAAAATAATAAGTTACTCTATTTGATAAAATAACATATTATGCCTAAAGCCCGGAGTTAAGCAAATAGTCGAGCATAATCTTTGGAAGATTTATATGATGATAACTTAAGTGCTTAATCCATTATACTTACCGTAGTAGACTCCTTAATTTCTGAATCAGAACTAAGGATTAGATCCTTAAAGTATGATAAAGAAATTAAAGGATCTTCAAAGATCTATTTTAGATTTTAGAAGTACTAATATTGCAATAGTAAACTCTTGGAGAGTTAATGACTTTCTCAAGGAGACAAAGTCAAAGTTTGCAATTAGGCAAGTAGCGCAAGGCGCACTTTACTTCGATATTCTAGAAGTCCGAGGCTTGGCCAAAGGCTTCTGGAGTATTGAAAAAAGGGCAAAGGCAAAATCATTATAATCTTTTAGAAAGATAAAGGACATATCCCAAAATGTCTGACTAATTGTGGCAAACGGGATCGCGGAAGCGTGACTGCCGTTTGGACAAAGCAGACATGAAGGAATTGAAGACGAGCAAGGCTCCGAATTCAAATATGTATGTCAAGATTATGTTCACTACTAGTATTGAAATTGGATTTTAAATACTTAGTGTGGTACATAAATATATACTGATGTTCAGAATCTGCTATGAGCATGATTAGGAAACTGTTATAATGTAACTAGTTTGACTAGATACATTATCTCTATATCAGTGTTTAACCCGCTGCGGGTGAACCTTTATATTTTAGAACACTAAAGTGTTTCATTATATAAAGATGATATTGAGATAAACACATTAGATGTGAATAACAGAATTTATATTTTGAATATAAATAAATCTCAAACGTATAACATGACAAACAAATAGCTCAAACTGATTTGATCAGAAGAAACTAATTGTGGCATTGTTGTCTGGGACACAATTAAACAAGAATCGTATATCCGCACTTTTGAAGAGCGGGTACCAGGACTGATTTGATCCCATCAAATAAAGTCTACGAATCTAGTTTATTAGGCAAAGTGCCTAAAACACATTTACTTGGTAAAATTGTAAAACCACCTATCTGTTAGCCCTAGTTCATAGTGAAGCAAGTGTGCCCATGTCTAGCTAGGCTAGATGTGGATATGAATATTTCGTGACCTATACGGATGTGGCATCACGTTATGGTTATGTGTTTCTTTTGAAGAACACAAATCAGAAACTTTTATAGTTTCGACACGAAATAAACAAACAGATCGGCTAAAGTATTATAACCGTCATGGTAAGACCGTAATGGAAAATACTTAAGCAATAAGTTTCTAGTATACTTGAAAGAGTATAGTATTCTTTCAATGAGGACTCCTCCCGGAACACGTCATTGTGACGGTGTGTCCGAACAGGATAAACCGAATCTTGTTGGACATGATAAGGTTAATCATGAGTCGCTCTGAGCTACCATTTCCTTCAACGGATAAGCATTAACAGTACAAGAGCTTATTTAGAATAAGGTTCCATTAAAATCTGTTAGACAGAATTACATATTAGATATGAACGGGAAAGAAACTGGGTTTCTCATTCCTGTAAAATTTGGGAGTGCTAGGCATTTTTGGATGATACCAAACTAAACCCAAATTGGATAAGTGCCAAATGTAGGTTATCCTAGGGATACCATAAGTATTGTACTTATACAACTCACATGAGAACAATTAGATTGTTGCTCACCATGCGTTTTTCCTAAGAGGAATACCGATATGCAGTGGTAAGTGGGAGGATAGTAAACTCGATGAAAATCGGAGTAATACTATTCAAGGCATCGAGTCCTTAATGGAACACAAATAGTTCATCAAGGATGAAACTATTACCATTAATCTTCGAATACACAAGAACCCGTAAGTCGGAGAGAGTCAGAAAACACCTGGGGTATGGGTTTCTGATCTCACCTCATAAAGATGTTTATCTTATTAAGGTATACCAACTGACTACGTATGAGGAAGTGATACAAGATATCGACTCCCTATTATGGCAAAGTGCCATAATCCGAAATGGATCCATGTATATCAACTATGTTTGGATACTAGTTGATGTACCGCAAGGCATTGTGCCTATTGGTACTGTATAAGTCTTCAAGGAAGACATACATGGAAGGAAACATACCAACGTATAAAGCTAGGCTTTTAGCGGAAAGGTATCGTTATCAATATTGTGTTGATTACGATTCAACCTTTTACCTGTTGCCACAGTAAATCCATTTGGATAATGCTTGCTAAAGCTGCATGTTTCATTTAGGAATATGACAGCTTTACGGGAAAATCGCTTTCCTGAAAAGGAAACCTTTTGGAGGATGTTTATAACATCCTGACGGTTTTTTCGTACCATAACAAGCAAACAAGTTTTGCAGGTTATTCGATCCATGTTTGGATTGAAACAAACATAGGTTCTTGGAATTATCGTTTTGGTGTAATCATAATAGTTTATGATTTAATTCAAAACGAAAAGATTCTTGTGTATATAAGAGGTTTAGTGAGAGCGCACTAACAGTGGCTGTCCTATATATATAAATAATGATAATATGTCATTTCTTGGAAATGATATTCTCATATGAAAACAATCGGCGAAAGCTTGGCTTTCGAGAAAACTCTCCGAGAACTCGTAAATTGAAAAATGTACGCGACCTGGTGTCTCATACGCTTTGAGCATATGGATTCACAAACAGGCCAATCCGAGTGATAGTCACTGGATTGAAGTTAAGAACATCCGTTAATATCTTAGAGATCTAAGGATGTTGTCTTAAACTATGGAGAAGGAGAACTTGAAGTGACTGGGATCACTACTGCAAGTTTCCTAAACCGATAAAGACGACTAAAATTCGTAAAACGGTACTATACAGTTTGAATAACGGTACAGTGAGCTGGAAATCGTCCAAGCAAGATAGTGTTACCGAATAAAAAACAAATGCGGGTTATTGCTGCAGCTGAGGCAGCAATGGAAGCCTTCTGGGTCGATAAATAAATCTAATTAGATTAGATAATTCTGTTAGCAGCTGAGCTAGGCTTGAGCACAAGCTAAAGAATTAATGGTCTCATCAACGATCCAGACACATACTTTGATATTCATCTGATTCGTTTGGATCATACATCGTGGCGATGTGATGATCGAATAAATCACATCAGATGATAGTCATGCAAATCCGCTGACGAAAGTCTTTCATCAGCAATTTGAGCCAACCGTACATAGTTCGGGTGTCAGACACTCGAGTGACTGGCTATAGGTCAAATGGAGATTGTTGGACAATTATGACCCATAGTGTCACTATTTGTACAGATCACGGTGTTGTTGTACAAATTAACTATGTGACAAAGGAGATTGCACTCTTATCATTTGTGATTAGATCATCTAGATGTATAAATGATAGGAGGTCCCTGTGATTTGTTCCTGGATTGAGAATGATATGAGACAGTATCAGTCCACGAAGGATAAATCATTAAATATCCCTAGTCAGAGCATTATCGAGATTGGACATCGATGAATGTGTAAAAGACTAGTATTACACTTGTGCGCGTTGTGAGGGCACAACGGCATAGTTCTCATATATTTGGGTATAGGATACTCATGCAAGTGTAATAGGAGGTTGTGTTTCACCGATGGTACGGGAAACAGCTTCGCTCTGGGTAGACCCCCTCAAAATTTCATTGGTAGTATGACTATGTGTCTATGGAAATCCGAAATCAGGGAAGGTGTATTTGGTCTTAACCTGAGACTTGCACCGCTAATGCATACGACAATCAATATACTTTGGTTGAGGTCATCCAGGGCTTTAACCTGTTTCTGTGTATGCCAATTCTGGGTATATCGAGAATCGTAATGTGTTGGGTGTGATGTCAAGACGAAAGTGTCACTCCAGTCATATGGAGTTGATGATCGCGCAGGGATACAGAACTGGTTCTCTATATAAGGTTGCAACCGTCGGGATAATATGACTTGGTCATGATTATCCGATATTAAAGAGACTAGTTGCTCGTAATCCGATATATGCTTCGTACGGGGCAGACACTGTACCAGCCCCAGGCCTTGCATGTGATCATCCGATACTGGACATAAATACGCAATACTACGTATACTACGCCTGATACAGATCATTTATTCATGTAAGGATATTTCCTGAGAATTGGGTACGCATGGCGCTTTGCTAGAAGCCAACCTTGTCTTGTAATTCGGTATAAACGTAGTACGAGGTACTTACGTGTTCGGATAGTCCGACGACCGAATTTACTGCCAACATATCCGGCGATCTCATGGGTCGCTTCCCAAAGATTCACCGATGACGTATGACTCGCACTCTTAATTAATCTGGGATTAATAAGATGAGAGAGAAAATTAATCTGGGATTAATTGCGGAGATATTTTATCTGGGATAAAATATCATTAAAGAGAGATAACGATTAATTTGGAATTAATTGGTAAATTAATATATTGATATATTAAACGAAATTAGATTTCGACACGGAATTAAAATTAGATTTTAATTCGGGCGAGCGAATTAATTTAGAATTAATTCGTTAGCGACGTGAATAGTGATTTCGCTAGGCGTAATCATTTAATTACGACGCAACAGAAAATTCGTTAAATTGGAATTAGCGAACCCGAGCCCGAGATTATTTGTGAGCGCATTCGCATTTCGAATTCGAATGCGGCACGCAAGTCAATCAAGCGTCAAATCGCTAGTCGCATCTAGCGTCACATCAAGCGTCAAATCATGTCACTTTGAGTGATGTGACAATTGATTGGATTGATTGATTGATGTGGTTGTTGTGGGCATTTATGGCTTTGATTGTTTGACTTTGCCAAAGCCCAAATGTTTGGTATTATGTTTGTAAAATCAAATACCAAAATTCAATTAACACAATTTAACTTCTCTCTCTCCTCTCACTTCTCTCCTCTCCTCTCTCTCGCCCTTGGAGGGCTGCATTTCTTCTGTTTTGTGAGGCAGTGAACTGCCGAATGATGGAAAGAAAAAGGGAAGCAAGAGTTTGGTTTTTTGTGGCAAAAATCGCAAGTGCTAGCACACTATGAGACATGCGAAGGTGATAGGGAAGTCCACCCATGAGCCGGGAATCACACCCGAAAAGCTTGGGCTCATCAAATTCTTGGTGATCAAAACTGAAAACAGTGGACTGCCGAACCAGTGGAGCAGAATCTGAAATTTTGTTGCCTCCGCGTCGCTCAACCCGATCGATGTAAGTATTCCGTGACTTTCTCGATTTGTATTCGCACTTGTTTCATGTTTGTTATTCGATCCTATGGACCTAGAAACTCCAACAATGGATCCATGACTCTTAGTACGTGGGTCTACCTGTAGATTCGCTTAAGATGCACAGTGTTCTAGCTGTTTGATGGGCTTTCCAGATGTTGTTCTCAACTTGTATGCTTCTTTCCCAACAACTTTTGTAACGACATATGGGTCTTCCCATGTGGGTCCGAGCTTCTCGTCTCGAATCTCTTTGGTGTTTTAAAAAGACCTTACATATGACCCATTCTCCTTCTTCAAAAGTTTGACATATGATATTCTTGTTGAAGTGCTTGGCCATCCTTTGTTGATGGGCGGCGAGTCATATCAAGGCATGCTCTCTTAGCTCGTCAATAGTATCCAGACTGTAGTTCATAAGCTGTCGGTTGGACTCTTCTTCAAACCACTGGTAGCACGGGGAGAGGATGCTCATTTCGACTGGAATTACCGACTTGGCTCCAAATGATAGAGAGAATGATATTTCATCAATCGACAAGCGAGCTGTTGTTCGGTATGACCACAATACTCATGAGAGCTTATCTGCCCATGCTCATTTCTCTTTTTCTAGTATTTTCTTTAGTATGCTGATAATAGTCTTGTTGGAAGACTCGGTCTGACCATTAGCTTGTAGGAAGCGTGGGGTTGAGAAGTTGAGCTTAATACCCAAATTTTCGTAGAAGTCTTAGAAACAATGGCTAATGAATTGTGAACTATTTTCTGTTACAATCACCCACGATATCCTGAACTGACATATAATATTTTTCCAAATGAAGGTCTGCACTTTACGGTCTCGTATCTTGGCGAAGGCCTCTACTTCTATCTAGTAGTAGTCCGTGAGTACGAGCATGTAGACTCGTTGACCCGGGGCGGTTGGAAGTTTGCCTACGATATCCATCCTCTATTTCATGAATGGCCAAGGGGATACTATGGGATCTAGACATTATGGTGGCAAGTGTGAGACTAGGGCGAACCTTTGATATTTCTCACATCTTCTGCTGAAATCTACTTCGTCGGCTCGCATAGTAGGCCAATAATACCCTGCTGTATAGGCTCGGTATGCTAAGCTCCTTCCCTCGGAATGGTTCTCGCTAGGGTTCCTGTTACTCTCTCTCCTGTCCTCCTCCGTCTTAATGTATCACTATTGTTCTTGATACATCAACCGATAATTTTATGTCTTCCAACTTCAAGTATAGCTTAAATTCTTCTCTCTCTTCTCATCCAGTGCCTACTCATTATTAGAGGTGATAATACTTCCTATCGTTAAGTTTCTTCATGTTCTACCATAGTTCAAGATTAAGGATAATCCTTATTTCTAATAAAATCTACATGCTCAACCTGAACTTGGCTTTAATCTTCTTAACTTTATTGCTTAACATACATTATGTATGTCTGACCATGCTTTTTCGAAGCCATTCCGGAAAGATATGTTTAATCTGCACTTTATTATTGCTTTGATAATTTCTGGATATTTTGTAATTCTCTAATTATTCTTTATCATTCTTTTTTATTATTGCGCCGTGTATGCTATATAAATTGTTGTTATGTGATATTGTATTTTAAGGCATGATAATACTTCTTTTCAAACATGGATATTATATTGGCAACATTAAAGGACCATTCCGAACCCAAACGGGTTTAAGGTTGGACATTGCAAGGGGTGTAGTGCGGTCTTAAATCTTTCCCAACGTCTTATACTGGGTTGTGACTCTTTTATTCTCCAGTTAGTCCCTCGTGGGCTATCCGAACTCTTTACGGGCTGCGAACCCAACAGTGTTATGGTCAGCAATGTCATATGCATATCGGTAAATCCCATTTCACTCCAACAGTAAGTATTATTGTTAGTATCATAATTTCTACAACCATACAACTAAATCTTGTTGGAGGTTTAAAAATATCCAGGACAAGATTAATAAAAGCATATCAAAGTTTCCATATAAGAATAAGACTATTCCTTCCATGGCGTCTACCAATTTTGCAACTTTTGACATGCATAATTCGTTGAATGCAATGAGGAGGAAAAATGAAAAGGCCTTAGAGTTTCTCGAAAGATGAATTTTTCGTCAAATTTGGGTTCTTAAAAATATTAGGAAATAAATGTGGGAATGAACCTGAAGGAGAAATAGACAAGAAAAGTTCGACATCCTTCAAGTCTTCAACCACCTCATGCCATTTCTTTTTCAGAGGAGACAACCAAGATTTGTGGTTCCTCCGATGGTCAGACTAAGAAACCAATGGCATAGAGTGGAACATAAGAAGTCTCCTGATAAACTTTCTTGTACCTAGAAAATTAGATTTCTACACCAAAATGCTACTTTAAGGAGGAAAAATGAGACATTAATGCATGGTCCTATGAAGATTGAATAAAACTTTTACAGCAAATCTTTGAAGATCGAGAATCAGTCGGGAGTTCAAATGATATGATGGAGAAAGAGCTTGTTGGAAGTTTCATGGTGGCACGTCTGATTTTGCCATTAAATTTCTAGAAGGAAAGTGAAGACAATGTCACAGAAATCGTAGTAACACATGAAGAAACATCAAGTGTATTTCCAATTCACTTGGAGTAAAAGAAGCCTCGTTATGGAGTGACTATCTGGTTCGTTGAATTTGGAGGTTCGAAGTATTTAAATTTCTTTCCATTTATTTTCTTATTATTTTATTTATTTATTTGTGTGTTATGGCCATTTATATGGTTATGTTCTTATTTCTTCTTAGTCTTTTGTACAAGTTTAACATGAGGGACACTTTTTATTATGAATAAAATGAATAAGCCAACTTATGATTTATTTGACGAAATATTTTGTAAAAGCTTGGCCAATTGGTCACATTATAATGAATAAAAAAAGATGAGCTAACATATGATTTGTTATAAATGTGATTTACTAATAAAGTGCAGCAATATCATCCTATGATTTGAGGAATGGTTGTCCTACACCTTTGATACATTCTATCCTTTAATTTTTGGAGGATTCGCTTCAAATCTTCCATGATTTCCTCCAAAATTATACATGAACTGCTAAAAACAATACATGAAATCCTGAAGGAATTTGTGGCTAGCATCTTGTAAAGTAAAGTAACGCCAAATAGCTACTTTATCAACAAAAGAAAATATTAGCTATAAATCTTGTAAATTTTTCCCCCATGTTACAGGAAATGAATTTTGGCACCTATTGCTACATAATATCAGGAAGCCAAAAAACAAAATGAATGTTTCAAGCCATCTCAAGTCTATCTCCAAAGTCAAGACAATCCAAGTTCAAACTAAACAATGGTGGTGTCAGTCACGGTTATAAGGAGGGTTTCCATGTCAATATCTTGCTTTGAAAAATTGTGCTCCTCCATTGATATATCAATGGGCTCAGAAAAAGTGGCGGTATCTTTCTTGAAAGAAGTCATTTTACAAAATCTTTGAAGAAGTAGAAGTTGTCAATGGAGTTGATGTAGTGGTAGCAGGATTATAGATGCCACTATTAATAGTATAAACTAAAGCCGAAGTACTGTCTACATAAAGATAAATCCCAAAAGTAAATAACATTGATAAAATTATTCCATTATTGTAAAAATTATTGTTGTAAATTCTCTAATATACATATAGTATAAATAGGAGATACATGTCTCTTAAGTAGTGCCCTATTGGAAAAGCACAATGATGAAGGGATATGTCCTCTAAATTGGAAGGATGCATCTCTAGACCTTTAAAAGCATTAGGAAAGGGTATAACCCTTAGGAGGGTTACACCCTAAGCCAAAGGGTGCCCTCAAATGTACCATTCCATGTCTATAAAAATGAGGGTGTTGTATTCATTTTGATGATCCAGAAATTCCAACATTCATAAGTCTTTCATTTGTCTAGAAAGTCATATAAAAAAGAGAGAGTTTCCACCATTTGTCATTGTTCAAGTTTTTGTGGAAATGAGTGCCCCTTCTACAAGAAGCAATCAAGTAATCTTGGGAGAACGTTAGCCATAAAACCATCCGTAGAGCAGCGAGGCATGGCTAATAAGTTCTTAAGGACAGAGGCAACTCGACTTGATTTTTTGTTCATCATCTTCAACACACTTTCAGGTTTTTCTTACTTTTTAAGTTCCATGTTTATGTTTCATTAGTTGAAATTTGATAGTATAATGCATGTTTAGTTTGGTTTATAATACATTAGAACCAACAATCTTAAGAACTTATTATTTTTAAAGTGTTGTTGTAACCGGTAATCTCGACGACTTGTGATCTCGACTACTGTTTCATTCTGAGAAGAATGTTACATAATATAATTATGTGGGGCACATATACACTCATGAAATTATTTTGGGGACAACGGAAATTTTTTTGAGATTCCGATACGAGACGGTACGATGTTCCACTCCGGACAGCCTATAGTATTTGGGCCATAACGTTCTCAAAGAATTCAGATTTTTATGAATTTTATATTGTCAGAAAGCTAAGATCTAGACCTACAACTTTCGCGTTGAATATTTTTCCAAGTTATCCCAATGCGTTTTCTAGTATAGGTGAAGAAAACCATATGAAAACTCGATATGCATGAAGCTATGACTTGAGACAGAGATAGTGAACCTTGAGGGATAGATCACCCAGAAAAGGGTCCATGGAAAGCTTCTAAAGTTAGGAAGAAAAGAACCTCGTATAGTCCAAGAATCTAGGCAAGTCAGTACGAGGCTTGCAGTATTTATAAAAGTTTGCATAATAGACCAAATATAGCATAAACCTATAAATTAGATTAATGCCAGTATGAATCTGTGGATGTATTAAAAGGAATAGACCCGTGAGGTTGGAGATGATTAGGAATGACAAGAGTACCGATATGAACAATAGGACATAGTGCCATAGTTGTGGCTTATGGCAAGAGCAGAGAGCATAGATCTAGAAAATAGCCAATAAGAATGAACTATCATTCACCTTGACAACACGCTTAGAGCCAAAAGATAAGATTTGAAAATAATAAAGAAAGCAATAAGGAAGTTTAGTGTACATAGTAACAATGGATAATATGGTCTGACACAGTAATGTAAATGAAAACTTCAACATAGTTGATCACAATTATAGAAACCTTAAGACTTGGAGTAGTCGACGCAGATTGTGACAGTATAAGCGATAACTCTTCTGTCAATAGTTCTGACCCCCAGTAGGTATATAGGTAACCAATCAGACCATCGTTGGAGATAGATAGTTAATGGAAACATGTATTTTTCATATCTTCAAGGAAAACAAGTATTCACCCCTCAATTTACATTTTAGCAAGGACTTGAACAAGTAAAGAATAGCTTCAGACAAAATAGACAGACCAAAAGACAGCTAGACAGCCGAACCATTGAGTTCAACAGAGCATAGATAAGAAACATGAGTTAGGATAGTCTGAGTCACGGTGAGTCGAGCCAAATATAGAAATTATCATTGAATTGGGGACCTTTAAGGGAGTTAAGGCTCGAGAACACAAGGGACCAGAGAGCGATTTCCAGAAATATATTAGATAATTCTTTATGAGTTTTATTGTACTGAGTCGGAAGAAATAGATAGAGAGTAGTACCTGAACCAAATATTTAATAGAAATGTCTTAAGCAAACAAAGTTGATAGAGTCTCTATGAGAGAAAAGATTAGAGGAGTTCAAGGAATTGAGATAAGAAAGAAATCTATGTAGTAGGGTAAGCTTCTTAAGGAGGAATAACAAGAGGGAATATAATAGGATTTTAAGAAAAAGTAACGACTTAAGGTAGTTAAGCAACAAAGACGACATGGTAGAGTTTTATAGAGAACATGACTCTAGAGAAGGTTCATAATAAGAAGTAGTACCACCAATAGTCGGAATGAGGATCAAGAGTGAAGTGAAACAGGAAACTCGAGTAATATTTAGCAGAAGAATTTTAGTATGAGAGTCGACGCCAGATGGGTAAATATGGGAGTTCTAGGCTTATAGGTAAGCAACAAGTACAATCACTGTATAGGTAGGTAGTGAGACTACCACCACCGGAGAGACATCAGGACCAAACTCCACCCTCCCAACCCCCCGACAGACAATAGCAGCAAAGATAAACCTCAGTATTTAAATCAAAGGTATTCCCAGAAATAAATGGATACGAAATAAAAATAGGACCGAAATATAAAAGTCTTCAGATTTAGTACAAGAACGCGGTAAAGAGTAAGAAAATTGGTGTTAAGTAAACGGTTTAGAAGAAATATAGTCTATATGAGATGATTAAGAGAGAAAATGGCAGTCAAGTAATTACGAAATGTAAAAGAACCAACGGTAAACATAACCAGAATATTGTAGAAGTTGATACCCCTACGCATAGAAAGACATAAGCGTAGACCACATAAGTTCAAGTATAGAATATAACAGGAAATAATACAACAGATAACTAATAGAATACATAAAGATAGAACTTTCGAAGTAAGACGACAGTCTAGAGAAGATATTAAATAAATAATAATGTCAGAGAGTATACAGGCACTAAAACAAACTTTTTGAGGTAAGCCTAGTAGTGCTACGGAATGGCAGACATCTCAGCGTTAAGATAAGACTAAAAATTTCATCAAAGATGAAACAAAAAGTATATAAGTAATGACCAGAACCAAGTAGTAGGAGTTAACATTAATGGTAAGGAATAATACCTTTAGGGTTGCTTGATTTTGGTTGAGTTTTGTGTTTAGTAGATCTCTCTCTCTTTTTTGGTTTGTTCTTCTGTTTTCTATCCCTTTCTGTTTGGCGTTTGTTCCTCTTTTATAATATTATGGTTGCAGTTTATAAGGAAAAAAAATCTCATATGTTAAGGAAAGCAATTGAAAAGGAAAAGAGTAGTTATAGAAAGTGGTTAAGAATGAAAGAAGATATCAAATCCCTTTGCAAATTTGGAAACTCAATACATATTTGACTTGACTTAAGTCATGTTCGGTCGAATTTTATGTCTAATTATTGCCAAACATAGGTGACATTCGGCTTGGGTTGGGTGGCTAAGTCTGGCCAGACATAGGTGATATTCGGCCTGGATTTGCCTACTACTTTTGGAATTCTCTTGGTTTCATTCCCTTCCAGTATTAAACCTTACAAATTTCCCAAACTTTAGAGGGGGTGTTCCCATAAGAGACTTATCAATGGACTATATAAAAATGCAGTGTCTACGCTTAAAGTACCATGGTTGATATATTTCGACCAAAAATTGGGTAAAAAAATAACTCTTATATTTTATGAGTTACCGATCAATCAATTTTAAATATTCATACCTACTTCATCCGGACTCCAAATCATAATATGTAAGATGCTACATATAATTAACATTCACGCGTACAAAGTTTATCAAGGAACCACTCTCAAATTAGGATTTCTACAACACCAAATTCAATCCGAAATATGATATGTCACAACAGTCGCAGTCACACAGTCGCATTCACACAGTTACAGTCACAGTCACATATACAACTCAATCACAATGTTAATCATATACACAATTCTTAGTTAGAATGACAGTTATAAATACCCAGTCATATTTTCTTAATCACAATGACAGTCACATACACAATACTCAGTCATATTTCTCAGTTATAATGACAGCTACTAATACTCAATAATAGTTACCATGTCAATCTTAGTCACAATGTCATTTTACATGTCCAACCCTTAAAAAAAAATTCATAAATAGTGAAATTTCCACCACTAATCGTGAACATAAATTATTGGAAAAAATATTTATGTGTTTATATATATATATATAATGTTGGAATAGAGATGGGTAAAATATAGATTTATATATCGTGAAAATCAACTTAGACCTTATCTTTTTTAGGAATTAGTCATAGTAGACATTACTTTCTAATGAATCTCTATTTACTTTTTAAAAAGAAGCTTCACTTAATTTGGTGGCCCAACTAGCCACTCTTAGTGTGGGAGCGCGTATGGGTTTGAATCCCACTCTCACCAAATTTCAAGTGTTACTGACGAAAAAATTTATGTCGTTAATACTTGTTAATGACGAAATTTGAGTATTTAAAAATGTAAAATTATGTTGGTAATTTAATGTTTTTTTTTATAGTGAATTCCACATAAAATTTGATTTTCATCTGAGAGACACTACAAAACAATAGGGCTATCAATGAAAAAATCTCTTTAAATTTACAATCACATACACGTACGACACGTCGTTGAAAAATAAACTATTAATAGTTTAAGGGGACCGACATGCCGATAAATCTGGAATACGTCGTTTTCTATTTTGGAAAAAGAAGGCGAAGAAAAATAGACAAAAAAAAAAATTTAAAATCAAGGTAAAAATTTATTTTTATATTTCCTTAAATATTAATTCAAGAAAATATAGATGGTGGATCTTGTCTTTAGTAAGTACAGATTTTCGAAAAAAAATAAAAAAATAAAAAAAAAAAATAAAAAAAAAAAAACTCGACTCTCTCGACTCTTTTATAAATTCTTGCAATTTTCTAATAATAATAATAAAAGACTGTTTTATGATTTACACATAATTTAGATGGTTTTATTCGGGGAATAAAAATGCTTTTAAATATCTTTCATAACACAAAAGTTCTATCCAACATTCCCATAATTGAATCAGGTGATTATTTTTTTTCTTGATATATACACACTACCAAATCCGAATTACATCTTGGGAAATATGTCTTGAAACCGAAATTAATCACTAATTTCCCAAAAAGGAAGTAGTAGAGTCTAATTTCTCAATCAAAGTCGATTGAATTAGCCATTTTTCATATCCATGATCCTTTTATTACATGTAAGCTAAACCTGATTAAATAAGGTAAATGACAAACTAATTAAGCGGAGAGTGCTGTTTTTTTGTGCCTTCTCCTGGACGTTTTTGTGGTGTGTGGCGTGAGGTCTTGGCAAGTGTACTAGGCAGTTTGTTCAAAGTTTCAATTGTAGTAATTGCTTGTTCATGTGCAGCTGTTAGTTTGGGAGTGAGATGCAGGCTTCCGTTGTCAATCAGGTGTTTGGTCTGTTTTTTAGTTTTAGGATAAAATGTAATTGTGGTAGCGGTGTTTTGTTTAACTCGTCCTCCTCATTATGTGTTTTATGATTGTATCCTGGACTCGAGTCTGTAAGGAAGGAATATGATTACTCGTTTGTCTCGATAATTAAATAATATTGTTATACATTTCAAAAAAAAAATTAAGATGAATCAAGCTAGATAGTGAAATTTCAGTTTGAGACGCAATTCAGAAAATGGAAAAATTTCAAACATCTGAGTATAGTTGTAGGCCATAGCTTGCTCACCCATTTATGGCTTAAATATTCTCCCCTCGAGCATATAAATAGTGATACGAAGATACTTATTTTCTCATCCTTCTACAATAAACTTTGTAACTTGTGAGAAACATCATGGGTTTAAAGTCTCTGTTTCTTTTGTGTCTTTTAGCAGCCATAGTCGTTCTCATCTCTTCGGAAGTGGCGGCTAGAGAACTGGCTGAAGCTTCCACTAACATGCAAAATGGTGATCCTTTTGTATTTATTATTTACTTACAATTATGTAACGCTTGATAACTAATTCATTTCATAAAATATAAGCATGTACTTTCATTCATGTCTTTCTGAAGCTATTACATAAATTACCAATATGGTTAAATAATTAATTCTTAAGATTGCTAAATCAGTCGTATAAAATGTTCTAAAATGTGTAGGTAAGGCGACTGTGAAGACAGATGGAGGATACATTCCCAGTGACGAGAATGATAAGAAGGATGGGTTCTATGGATATGATGGAGAAAAGGGAGATAAGGGCGATAAGGAGACAAGGGCGATAAAGGCGACAAGGGAGAAAATGGTGACAAAGGCGACAAGGGCGACAAGGGAGAAAAAGGGGACAAGGGAGATAAAGGCGAGAAGGGCGATAAGGGAGAGAAAGGCGACAAGGGAGATAAGGGTGATAAAGGCGACAAGGGCGACAAGGGAGAAAAGGGTGACAAGGGAGATAAAGGCGAGAAGGGCGACAAGGGAGAGAAAGGCGACAAGGGCCATAAGGGAGAGAAAGGCAAGGGCCACAAGAGAGAGAAAGGCGACAAGGGAGAGAAAGGCGACAAGGGAGAGAAAGGTGACAAGGGCGACAAGGGCGATAAGGGAGACAAGGGCGATAAAGGTGACAAAGGCGATAAGGGGGATAAAGGAGAAAAAGGTGATAAGGGAGATAAGGGGAAAAAAGGAAAAAAAGGCAATAAAAGTGATTGTGGCAAGAAAGGTCATTGGTGCTAGTACTGAATCCAAGCCTCGCAAAACACCATAATGAATGATTTTTATAAATAAGTGGAGCACAGTTTGTTTGGAAATAAATTTTGGAAATTTCTACTAATATGTATGTTACAATAAGTTAATAAATAAATTTAAATGTTTGATATAAATTTTCATAAGCTATACGGTTTGAGTATAATAAATTGATGTGTCTCCACAAGAGCTCGTCCTTTATACCGCCTTAGCGCTTGCTTGATATTCTTTCCTTGATCGAGGGTTTTTCCCAATAGATTTTATCTTCAAGGTTCAAATGGGGTTAGTATCTTCCATCCTTTTAGGCCTTGGCCTTTTTGTTAGTTGAATTGTACTTTTTATTTTTCATTAATATACAGCTCTAGATGGGGTATAATTAGCACATGATTAAGCTTGATCTTGGGTATCAATTTAGTTGGGATGTTTTATTTCGCTTTGAAGTTTTACCTGTATATTAGTACATTTATATTATATAATCATTTTCCTTATATATATATATATATTCTCATATTTACTCTGGGATTAATTCCGTAGCAGATTGAATAGTGAACTTGAAACTCAAAATACCTATGCGTTTCTTGAAATTCTTAGGTGCAACTTGACACCATATTATCAATCAGATCTGGTAGAATCAATCACACATAGTTAGTTAAAATATTTTTTTCACTCAAGTATGTTCGATTTTCTCTCTCTCATTCTGTTTTATGCGTTGCCAATTGCCATTTTCTTCTCTTAATCTAAATCATTTCATTCTCCCAAGTCTTGTTGTATATATGAATTTAATTTGGGAGTTATAAGTTTGTTTTGAATATCATGAATTGTTACAACAATCACCATTTATTAAGGAGTTACAAATTTATTTTGAAACCTACTCCTACTCCCATAATGGAAAGCTACAACTCCGTTTATTATTTATAAGGTATTATGTTGTGAAATGGGTTTGGGCCCCAAGGAATACCACTTTTGTGGAAGGGTGAGGAGTTAGGCTAATGGTGGTTCACCAGACGCGGCGCGCGCGAGCCGCCACCGCCGCCGCCGGTCAGGTGTGGGTCTGCTAAGCGGTAAATATATCAGTATTTATTATCCCTTTTGACTTAATATTTTGTATAGTTTCTTGAGTTTTGTGAATATTTCAATGTGTTTGTGTTATTTTGTAGATAAATAAAACAACAGGACTCTCTGGAATCAAATCAGGGCCAAAACATCGAAAAACGGACCAAAATGGCAAAAATGGTAATTTCCTGCTAAAATGCGCCGTTTGCTAAAATGCATCGTTTGCTAAAATGCGCCATCTGCTATCATGCACCGCTAACGTGCGCCGGACACGTGTCAAAATATGAGAAACTTGCTATCATGCACACATGCTAACATGCGCCTGCCACGTGTCAACATCACATCAGTCTTGCTAACGTGTGCCAGACACATGTCATCATCTCATTCTGCCGATATTTACTATGCACGTGTCGCGACGTGCAACACATCACGCGTCACGATGCCGAAACAATAATTCAGCTGTCGATGCAACCGACGCCACGTGTCACGATCTTGTTTAATCAAACGCGCGTCGCGACGCGCAAGGGTTCTGCGTCGCGACGCGCGGGGCAGAATTTTCACAATAAATAGATGCTGAAATCAGAAGGGAAATTCATACATTCTTCTGGGGAATTCCTTAAGAATACTAAGAATATTGTATCTTATTTGTTTATTTACAGCTTTTTGTATTTAATTTTATGCAATAGTACTTTCTTTACTTTACTTTTCAGTCTTTATTTTTACTTTTCAGTATGAGGAGGTAACTCCCCTCTGCTGGGGTAAAAGGTTAAGCTTTCAATTACTAATATTTAATCTTCCTTAATTATAATATATAAACTATTTGAAACCTGACTTAATGGGATACCGCCTTTATGGTCGGTTGGACTTAATTAAATTGATTTTAACCTGACTAAATTGGATACCGCCTTTATGGTCGGTTGGAATTAATCTTAAATTTGACTTAATCAGGATACCTCCTTTATGGTCGGTTGGAATTAATCTTAAATTTGACTTAATCAGGATACCTCCTTTATGGTCGGTTGGTAATATCATGCAAACTAAATACATTATAATAAGAGAGATATCTAAAATAGAAGTAATAAAACTGGATCGTATAAGCCCCAGTATTTTCTATATTGTTTATTTACCTTTTTTATTTTCCAAGTTTTACTTTATGTCATTTACTTTATTTAAGCTTTTACTAGTCCTAGATATGTGTTGTAACTAAACCCGTTATCTAGGGTTGTGATGAATTCCAATATCACCGGTTTATAAGGGGTTATTTTGTGTCTTGGGTAATATAAAAGTATATTTATTAAGTCTTCAGCTTAATGCTTCTTGTTAACTGGCCATTAGTAAGATTGATCTGGTAAACTTAAACGAACTTAAAGAATTTAAGATTTCATTCAGCCTTAGACTTAATAGACCACAATCTCCTTTATGATTAGATACCCATTAATAGATTTCCTTCCATGATAGACATATACCTGTCGGGCGGGGGTAGCCACAATTGGAACTTAATCTTAATGAATTCTGATAACGTGGTTGACATAGACATATGATTAATTGAGTTATTTGGGTATTTGCATTGACCATCGACAGAGGCTTTTGCATAAATTCGCGTTCCAGTTTAATAAATCGATATATTAGACAAACATGAGATAACCACTTCATCTTTAAAAGACATTGGAAGAATTTACAACCCTAGATAGTTTAATATTTTGAATTTTCCTTTCATCTATTTCGCACTGTTTTATTTACTTGTTTTAAGTTTAATTTCAGCATCCAATCAAACAACCAATCTATTAGATACTCGTAAACATTTGGCTTCACAAATTAATAGCTTAGGTATTAAGTCCTCGTGGGATTGATACATTTATACTACTTGAATGATACATGCGCTTGCGTTACGTGAGTGATTTCTCTGATAAAGTTTTTGGCACCGTTGTCGGGGACTTATTTATCTTTCACTATTAATTTTGGGTTAGATACCTTTATTTGTGTCTAATTTCTTTTCACTTATTATTTTTGTTTACTTGTATTTCAGGTTCTCAGACACTACATGAGAAGAACAAGAAGCTTTGAAATCCAACCGCTTGACCCAGAAATTGAAAGAACAATCAGATAATTGTGAAGGGAAATGCGAGAGAAGGTCAAGAAAGTAGTGATCACATGGAACCTGAACCTTTGGAAGTTGCACCACCAATTCCATTCGAGACAGAACTATTCTGGTGGGTTGACGACTTCATTTTCTTGTATGTGTACTTCCTCCCATAACAAGAAAATA